>OX101789.1:4711507-4941507 GCA_944452715.1 Ophion slaviceki
AAGAGTACTATGGAACGTAGGCAACTAACAATAGAAGTCCTTTAGGATCACATGGTTGTGATTGCGCTCGCTTCAGCTCATGTTCAAACAGTAGCGGTGCTGAAGTCTACAGATCCTATGAAAAACTCTGTCAAGCACATCGTTTGCTAGGCTTTAAAAAGGCTCTTGACGGGGTAGCCGATAAGTGGGCTGAGAGGTGCGAGGCCAGTCAAGCTAATCGTCAGACCTACGCCAATGTGATAAATTCTGCCATAGACCGCATAAAAGTATTGAAGCTAACTGTCCATCTGTACCAGTTTCCACAATCAAGAACAAATACATCGAACCACAACCAAGCAATGTCGGTAATTTTGCCAATGTTAAAAGAGCAAGAGATACAAGGATCAGGCTTGAGGTAGGCTCGGTCACGGTCTTACATATAGGTCTGGAAACTCTAATGCTGGCAGTCGCGATCTGATCGATCAGTTAGCGTGGCAAATTTCGGTCCCAGTGCCGCCACTGGTTGTCGCTGTGGTTCCGAAACCCGGACATACATAACCTCAATACGGCGAGCAACGGAGTGAGCGATTCAAAACGTGTGTCGCTGAGTCGCTGATAACTGTTGTTTTTTCTGCATTTTGGACACGGTACCGTTGACAATTGAACGACTTGCAACAATAAAAAAAACATGAAGGGGCAATATAAAATTTTTTTAAAACGATTCATTCTGCTTACCTCGATATGAAAAAAATGCACGTACAAAAATAAAAAATATCCGAGAATTGTTTGCATTTGTAATTTTATTAAATTGCATTAAAACAAGGGAATGAGGGATGAAAGGGAAAAATGGAGACAAGTGGCTTTGAACCTACAGCACCGCGATGAGGTGAGTACGGAACCACTCCGTGAAAGTTCACATGCAATGTGACAGCTTTAAAATCGTATGTATATGCTTATCACGCTCGCTTGACTTTAGAAAGTTTTTTTGTTTGATTACGATTAGGATCATATATTATGTTATTGTATTAATCGAAATTGACAGGACTAACGCCTTTCCCTGGCCCTTTTAACAGTGTTTCGAACTCATAAAAAATATCCGTGTAACGAACATGAAGGTGGGACCGAGATAGAGGATAGAAGCATGGTCGACTAGTGTTGTCTCTGTCTGACCGTTCCGGCCACGCCACAGCGGGTATTCTGATCGCAACGAACCTAGTGGCGACTAGTGAACTACCAACTCTCTTCAATAAGCTACCTACCCCTTCCACTGGTGTTTCCAGACCTGTACGTAAGACCGCGGGCTCGGTTGGCCTAAATAAATTAAAGTCGCTCACAGCGCTCAAAAATGCTGGGCTGGTGATCAGGGAAAACAGGGTCTTGCCACCGTGGATGCTCGTTCGGTTCGTCCCGCTTGATCTGGAACCGACGGAGTTCGTGGCACAAATTTTGGAGATAAATGCACCGGAGGAACCGGAAAATTCAGTCAAGGTTATTTGCGCATTTCAACCACGCGAAAAGCGTCAGACGAGAAACATTGTAATCGAGGTAACTGCTAAGATCCGCAACATCCTTCTCGGCCGAGGACCAGTATTCGTTAGATGGAACTCATTCCCGGTCGAGGATTATGTTACAGTCCTACAATGTTACAAATGCATTGGTTTCTGCTTGAGCAGTGCCCGGAGCGGACAGTGCGACGACAGTCATGGGAAGCGGGAATGTACCAACAAAAAGAGTCAGCCTGTTTGTATCGACTGCAAGTCCGCAAAGATAGACGACATGTACTCCGCCTTAGATGGCAAAATATGCCCAATTCTTAAGCGGCGCATTGAGAAAACGATCGGCCTCATAGAATACTCGTAATGGCCTCCTCATCGATTGATCTCAGCGTTAACCTCCGAATGGCTCTTCTCAATTGCCAGTCGTTATTGGCCAAGGATCACCTAAACACTTTCAGGATCCTCTTCTTCCAACATCAGTGCCACGTCCTGAGCGTCTCCGAGACCTGGCTTGGTCCTGACATACCTGATTACAAAATATTCAGGCGGATCCAGTTGAATCATGCTGACGGAGAAGTTGCGTACTACGTTCACAAAACATTAAAAGCCAAAGAAGTCCATTCATGAACGGGACGTTTCTCAGAAGGCATTGAATATATATTTCTGGAGATCGGCTGCGCCAACGCACCAAAAATTCTGACCGCTATAATGTATAAACCTCCTAAAACCAAGGGTTTAGCAAAATTCATGGATGCCTGCGCTAGACTGCTCCCACTGTACACCAATTTTGCAGTAATGGGTGACTTTAACTCTAATATGGACAAAGCCTCTTATGAGAGGCTCTTATGTCGGTCATTAGCACAGTTTTCGTCGGCCAACAACTGGCTTCTTGTCCCTTTCGGGCCAACTCATTATTATAGGGGAGGATCAGTAACCATATCGATCATTGTATCATCGACAGTGAGGCTAAAGTGTTTGACTTGGGACAAGAGCCTGTGTCCCTCTCTGCACATAACTGCATTTGGGTCACTTACTGCTACCAAACCCCCGTGGACCTTTAAAGTGAGGTGGCCAAACGCAATTTTGAATACTTTAATGAACAGGACTTTCTGGCGGACTTGGCCGCAATTTGTTGGTCATCGTTCTTCAGCCCGCTGTCATTGTATTAAGGAAGGTGTCCCTCCTTAATACAGTTCTCACATACTGCTTATTAGATCATCACAGCCGACTGCGACGTTCTGTGCGTTTACGGAACGCTACACCTTGGTTGACTGACGAAATCAGGAGTCTTATGTAGGAGCGGGACGAAGTGTGAAAATGCTTTGTCTGTAGTCAAAGAGGCCAACGCGAAGATGGAAATCGCAGCAACCAACATATTTTAGCGAGATTCAGGGTGCACAGGAATGCTGTGCAGATGAAGATAACAAATGGCAACGAATGAGGCATTCGTACAAGTAAAGATACCGGATCGCCGTGGAAAAGGCTGCGTCAATTCGGAATTCTTCATCCTAAAAACGATAATCACCCACCAGGTGTGTTGGTGGGTGACCTTAAGGCGTTAGGCCACAGTAACGGGTATAAAATCATGTACGAATTTAACATTTTTTTTTGCATGAAAAAGTGATTCACTCATAAAATTAATTACACATCTACTTAGTATGAATATTAAGCTGTTAGATTTTTTTCTTGTTTTTCGATGTACAAAATGGCCGACTACTCGAAAGTTCTCGAAACATCTTTTTTCCAATTGGCGTGACAATTTTCACTCGACTTACTTCAAATTTAAAAGTTATATTCCTAATAGCATTTCGCAGAGAAGTACGTACGGAACTTCTGATTAATCCAAAACGTTTCATTTTATGAGCAGTTTATGAGCAGTTATAACGAAATAGTTCACTGAAAATTTATTTCTCAAGTTCAAATACCCACAACTTTTGAACGAAACAATATTTTTTTGATTCCGTACGTACTTTTCTAGGTATTCTAATGTAGATTGACGAGAATTTTTGTTTTTGTTCTAGGTCAAAAATTGTGTATGCTAAATGTCACGCCGCGGAGCGCTTAAAAAAAAGATAACAAAAGAAAATATTAGTAGTCGACCATTTTATACATCGAAAAAAATATACATATATTTTCTAACAGCTTGATATTCATACTAAATAAATGTGCAATTAATTTAATGAGTAAATAACTTTTATCCACGAAAAAAAATGGTTAAATTCGCATATAATTTTATACCCGTTACTGTGGCCTAACCCCTTAACAACTATGTTTGTTCTGCTAGTCATGGCAAGGCCGAGGCCAACGATGCTTATCCGTGGCAAGATGGGCATGTTGGTGAATACAACGGCCACGTATTTCTATTTCGAAGACATTTCTCTTGGTATATTCCTCAAGTTTCTTCGCCATGACCCCCTCTTAAAGGGGCCTTCTCACTTTAGACGCTAAAAAGACTATTTTTATATATATTTTTATAGGTTTGTATTATAGATATTGATATAAAAGTTGTTACACTTAATAAATACATTTTTTTTAAGATTATTTATTCAATTCACTATTTATAGACGAAAATGGTAGTTAAAGAAATGTCCTAAAAAAATGTAGGTCTGCGCTGTTGATGAAATCTCGGAGATGGATCATTCGAAACAAAAAAATCAAACGGTTTTAAATTCAGTATGTCAATGGCTATAGCGCATATATCATACGATTTACGATATATGCAAAAATAATAGAATGGCTAAATTTTTTCGAAAAAAAAAACAAAAGAAACGCGTCTTTTCACCGTTTTTGTAAAAAATAGTAAATATCAAAATTTTTAAAATCTTGATATGCGATATAGTTGTAAAGAATATATGGTTAAAATTTCATAAAAATCAGTTTAGTAGTTTCGAAGATTTTATCAACAAGCCGTAGAAAAACGTTGTTTCGAGAAAAACGCATTTAAAGATTGTTTGGGTTACATAAATACATACAAAAAAAATATATATCGAAAGTGTATTTCTTAAGTGTAACAACTTTTATATCAATATCTATAATATAAACCTATCACAAAAAATCATGAAAATAGCCTTTTTAGCGTCTAAAGAGAGAAGACCCCTTAAGCAAACGGTGCTGATGGTGTGTCGCTTAGCCTCATTCGTATGGCCCTTCTTGTCATCTTGCCCATGGTGCTGCACTATTGAGCGCCCCCAAGCGGAAGAGTACACTTGCACTGCTGAGCGCCGTCTGGCAGAATAGTATTATTCCGGAGTTGTACAACTCCTCTTCCTACTCTATCCTCTTTCATTTTTCTTATCTCTTATTATCCTCCTTCTGTTCTCTCCATACTCCTTTTATACCCCCTTCTTCTCCTCCTACTCTCTCTTTAGTATTTTAGTCCTTCTTCTCAATATTTTCCTTTTTCTTCGCTTCTCTCTTTTTCCCTTCCACTTCCTCCCTCTTACGCTTTCGCTCTCTCTCGGATTCCCCCCTCTCTCTCGCTCTCCTTCCGGCCAACGACTCTTCACAGTTCGAACTTCATTTTGTGGCTCATGGACCATCGAATATTCCTTCACTCAACCCTGACGACCGCTCCTCCGTCTGCCATCTTCCACGTCTGACGAGAAGCCCTTCCAACATAACCCTGACCGAATATCCTGTCAACGTGGGAAGTAATTCGGGATCTCACTCGGGGATGCCAGCCAGTTCGCCCTAACGTATATGAAGGGACCATTTTCGCAGTTTCACGCTCGATTTATTCCCTTGGCATTAGCCAACTTATAATTTGCCTGCCCTCGGAGTATGAACTATACTTTGACGAAGTTTCTCTCGCTAATTTAAATAAGAAAACTTTCGCGTAACTATTTTCCGCAATCATAAGAGTGAGAGGGGAAAAAATAAATGGCGCTAAGAAATAGACTGTTAAACTGCTCGAATATCCGCGTGCAACGTGCATATCACATCAAAGCCCCAGCCAATCGCTAATAATTAGAACAAATTTTCTCCCCGCGATCCCCATAAATGAATGATGATTAATTTGTCCCATTAGGTTTGACATAATTATGATTTGCTAAAAGAAATTTCATACTCAATATCTTTGAATGAATATGAAATACATATTACAAAATATCATTATTAATTGAAAAAAATATAGCTGAACAAGGAGGTAAATTTATTTTTATTTTAGTATCAACCTGTTCATTTAATTATAATCAATTTATTTTATTTATTTATTTATAATGTTTGAATAATCGATATCGTCGATAATAGCGTTCGGTCTACAACTCGCTTAGTCGATACAAAAGCTGTTGATAATGATTTAAAACAACAATTGTTAAAAATAACGTTTAGTATATCGCAATAACCGAAGAGATAAAGAAGATTTTAGATAATCTTCCGATATAATTATTACCAAATACCTTTATTCAAATTGAGCAATTTGTCAATTATAACTATTGATGTACAAACAATTTATAAATGATAAAATAATGTTCGTTGAGTTCGTGATGCGGGAAATTTTTTCGAATTTGTTTTACAAAGAAAATCACTCCTACCGTACTTCCCGGGTTCCCACGTAAAGTATTTCAAACCTTTAACGTCCACTCACCTTCCCGATTTTCGTTTAATTTTAAGATGGAAGAATCCCATCCGAGCGTTTTCCTCAAGCGCGAAAAATCCGAACACAGATGAGTTCAGAATCAACAAATGGACGCAAATACTTCGGGTATAGCACGAGCGAATGGGTTTGCTCTTTGCTTAATTTAATCGGAAATCACTTCGACTTCCCGGGTCGTTGGTTAAACGGAACCGAAGGCCGGCCAATACGATCTCGACAATACGATATGGTGCAAGAGGGTGAAAGTTTTCTTTTCCCACCTCCCAAAAATTCCGAAAGCGAATTAACTTGATGAGGTTTTTTTCCCCGACGAATCTATGCGTCCTGTCCTAACTCACTTTACTTGCGTAATACTTTTATTCCAACAATGGCACTTTGAGATTTATTGAAAACTGACAATTCGTTCTCTACGGTCGTGATTCGGGAGAACTTCGACGCAGGCTCGAATTCGATTCTAACCTCATCATCACTAATGACTGATTGAGCTCCTTTCGTTGATTCTCATCGTGCCACGGTCGAAATCATGCCTCACGAATCCAAATCTCACGCTACTTTTCAGTGTCATCAGTTTCAAAGAACCGAAAAGCAGTAAGTACTTTTCGACTTCGCTCTTCGAGAGACCGAAATACACTCCTGCGAACTTCGTTTCCAACCCGCCATATGATAGAAAAAAAGAAGAAAAAACAATACTGTCATACGTGCACAATTTTCCATTGGGATATGTCGGATCCTCGCAAATCGTGAGAAAAACAGTTTTTCAGGCAAACGCGTGTATTTCTCGTCCGTCATAAGGTGCTGCGAAAAAATGCCATGATCATGTCCAGCGAGATGGTCGCGTGAGAAAGAGAGAGAGAGAGAGAGTGAGAGAGAGAGAGAGAGAGAGAGAGAGAGAAGGGTAAGCTCAGCCATACTAGCAAAATCTGATCATGGGTGGTCAGTTTTCTCACTCCTGGAAAATGCTCGTGCGTATCGGTAAATTCATCAGTGATGGTTCATGATATGTGTGTGTGTGCGTGCAACAAAGTTGGCAAGGTTTCGATCGAAGAAGATTGAAGAGGAACGGGCGTGTGTTACAGGCGTGTTCATGTGAGCCAAGCTTGCAAGGGGCAAGAGAACTAAGGTGGAGCGGGGGGAAAGCAAACACGAATCGTAGCACGTTTCCTAGTCTATACGGATTTGGGTGTTACGTGAAAGCTTCACGAGTCGGTTGTGTACGACGATGGGAAGAAGGAAGAGGTTTGTTGAGTGGCGGGACCAGCAGAGACGGTGAACGTAAAAAGATGACGGTGAATTGTGACAGCACTAGTCGAGTTTTTTCGTCGCTCCCTCGCTCTTCGTCGCTCACACGGTCTTCCGCTCTCTATCTCTCTTTCCCTCTCTCGCTCTCTTTCTCTATCCCTCTCTCGTTTCCTTTCCTGCTGATTTTGTTATACACCCGCTTTTCGCTGTACACTAATTGAATAACCGCTCTGGGCGTAGCGATGCTCTCATCGTACTCCCTCGGTTGGACACAAATAAGTTTGGTCGTTGCTTGGAGAAGGCCACCGCCACCGCCGCTGCTTCGGAAAATCCATTTACGCTCCGAAGTGTTTGAAAGAAAGGAAAGGCTTTTTTCTTTTTCGTTTATAATGAACGTACAGTAAATTCGAAGGACTAGAAAAGCCGCATGCAGAGGGGATTTCAAGTTTTTGAGAACAAGAGCTATACACGCTCTATTGCAGCATGTTGAAGCAGCATTTGTCACTTATTGGATGAAACTTAGCGCGTTAAAGTTTTGGTGACCACAGTGTAGCCTGTGGTCTCGAATGATGCAGTAGCAATTGTCTCTTGAGGGATAAAGCTCCCCAACTGGATGATGTGAAAGACATTCCAGTTAGCTTCCTGAGTATGGTCCAAGCTATGGCAGATGCCAGGTGGGGCTCCGGAAGAAACGCAGCGCGTTGCCAGATTGTTCGAATTGTTGGCGCGTCACCAAGTTGAGGTCGAAAAGAAAGTTCGGCATTCGAAAACTATCCCGGTTTTTGTTCCGCTTTTCAGTTCCTAATCTGACCTAACGTGAAAATAATGGACTCGCAGTATGGAAGAATGAGTTATGGGGTGAACTTGTTTGACCTACTGAATAGGTTGCTTTGCCGTTGATAATCTCTGGATAGTAAAAATTTCTCTCAGACCTCAAAGTATCAGCGCATGCGAATGTCGGTCGTGGCCGGACGGATATAAGTAATCGATAAAAGGAAAACAGTCTTCAATAAATGGATATCAGTCATGAACAAGGGAAGATTAGTCCCTAAGAAATGGGCACTAGTCATCAACTAGTGTACATCAGTCATTGATAAATGAACGACAGTCATCAATACACGAACAGCTGTTGTCATCACTTGAAGTAATATTAAAAGACATCGTATACTATACAGGAACGAAATCAACAATCGGCCAATCTACAATGGGACGGTGCTTATCCATAAACTGGTGCGGTATCGCGGTAATTAACTACGTACGCTTGCCGGATACTAAATCAATCAGGCTCTGGCATTGGAAAACCATGGCGAACGTTACATCACATTTACTCTGCGGATGGATAGAGGGGCGCGAGTGAAGTTTCAGGGAACCCTGAAGGATTAATGTGAGACAGACGGAGAGCATCACTCGAACGGGAGGAATCGAATTAGCAATGGAAGAAGAGGGAAGAAAAAAAACGAACCAACCTTGAAATCCGCTCAGCATGCGTGAATTCGGTGAGTGCCGGGAAAACCTCGAGCGGTCGTGCATAGTCGGAGATGTTGTCTCGTACGTGGTTTGGGAACTCGGCGCAAAATGAATCATTTTATTTCACGGAAGCATGACGCGTCGGTCACAGGAGAAGCGCACTCGTCTATCCCACCACGTCAATGGCACACTATGGAAAAGCCACTGGTGGAAAAGCAACGGGACAGGGTGGGCGACGGGTAAGGGTGTTTCGGGAGCATGGGTGGAGGTGTACGCATACCGGATACCAATGTGCGAGGAATAACCGAAGCCACGGACAAGCCGTTCTATACGGTAGCTCACAATACACGCGAAGTTAGCCCACCACCAATGTGGGCTTCATGTGTGCATTATTCAATCGGTTCCTGGCTATATCCTATATCCCAATCGGATGGACTGCGTAGAAATACGCGCCAGCGATACACACCGTTGTGAAACGCGATCAGATACACCGCATCAAATTGTTGGCGACGCCGGTGAACAATCCCCCGCCTCCGTCTCTCATGTGTGCGATCGTGAGCGCGCAACGTGATTTCCAATTGTTTCTGCCGATGTCACAACGCCGCATGCGACGAACGCGAAATTAATGCGATATCAGAAGCGTGCCTCGTACCAGAAGTCTCGTTCTGGTACGTTCAACCAAAGAGGCTTCGCTTCTGGACAGGACAATTCCGCGCTTCTGCCAACGACAATAGTAGGAGACATCACGTAGCTGATGCAAATGGGTGCCTGAGTGAGAAAGTTTTTTTTTCGTGTGTAAGTATGAAGGACTGTAGGGGTGTATCGAGAACGGTAATATGCCTCACAGTGTTGCAATTGCCACAAGGCATCCGCACAATACCAAATTGTCCTAAGCAAGCCCGGGTCATGATTTTATCCTGTTGGATTGAATCTCATTCCTGCCGAATCCTGACGCGGTGTCATTTAACATCGATTCCGCTTTTTTGCCTCAATCCCAACCTATCGAGACATTTTCAGTATTCTAGTTTTATTCTGATTCTTGACCCGATGCGCCTTTGATTCGCTTTTATCGCAGGCACAATAATTTCTTATCAATCCTAATATCACACTGCTGGAGAGTACACGATCAGGATGAAAAAAATTAAGCTACTACTAATTTTTCGATTCAGAAAAAATGTAGCATAGTGATAGCCAAGTTTAGATGAGGTCCAATGTGCATTGCAATGGACACATTGGAACCATCGAGTTCCAATCAATCTGGGTGTCAAAGATGATCATACGTAGAATATCCACCAGAAGTCTGACCCCACGTGATTAGCCTAAAAACGATCGTCAATGGCTCAGTACAAAGAGCATCTCAAAAGTCATCCAATCCGAGAGGCTAGGTGACGAACACGCCATCAGTTGTTCAGATGACCCATACAGATGTATCTATTTCGTGATAAGCAAGATCGACAAATCACGATTGTAAAATGAAATAGGTCATTCGATCAAAATGCTCGTTTTTCGTTAATTAATTCTCAAAGTTTGGAGTGCCCGGCTTGCGCTTGCGAAGCACGGAATGAAGAATCCTGTGGATTCCGGAGGAAAGCAATGGGAACGGATGCGTGTTTACGGATACACGATTTCAAAGTAAAGCAGATGCCGGAGTAGGAATGCTCGGTGGAGTGCACCCCGGAGGCACGGTACACTTCGCAGCAGAGCCGATCAGTACTTGAAAGTTCCTGTTGTATACGGCACAAAGCTATTTTACGAATGTCAGACAAACATTCGTGTTACTACAGAGAACACACATACACAGACACAGTTTTTTAGTCAAACGACTTTGCTTGATTTTGATACTGACATACATAGGCACACTGACGTGTATAGTCGGTCTGACTGAACTCTCCACATGATAGTCAGGCCTCGTTGTATACGCAGAATGGAAAGTCTTCTCGAGAGACACGCCATACCGGAGACTACGAGTTAACCGGTGGTGCTCTAGTGCAAACCTCGAATAGGGCGAAAACACTTTTAGAGCGTCGGTCCTTTGTTTGTGCAGGTAGTTTGATCGGGGAACTCGCACGGGCGAGAATCCTATCGGTAAATCGGCGTACAGAGATCTGGCCGCAAATTTTGGAGTTGTTCGTTTTCTGTAAACGTGCCACAGTATCGAGGTATGCGAATTGCCCGGGAGAGGCCGAGCTCTTTTATATCTCTATCAACCTCGTTTCGGATGTACTTGGACCCAAAAACTAGTTACCCCGGTCGGGATAGGTATTGAGAATGGTGGTGCGACAGCCACGCCAACATTGCATGGTACTTGCCCAACCATTCTCTCAGACTTGTGCACGCCCAGTGCTACTATTTTATGACAGCTTTGCAGGCATTTTATGGCACTTATCCAAGCATAACGCTACCTATCTATGGTACCTGTGCACCCATTCTATGGCACCTATCCAACATTTCAATGTCGCTATCCTAGCCTAATGCTACCAAACTATGGTACCCATTCAATATAACGCTATCAATCTATGGCATCTATCCAATCATACTGTAGCATGCATCGGATCATTATATGGTACGTATCTAACCGTTCTATGGTACCTATTAAACCCTTATACAGTGAGTAAAAACAGTATTTGTACATCTCACACGAAATTTTTATTAATTTGGGTTTTTTTTTTTGTTCGTGTTTTCCCAAGATTTTTGTAAACAGACAACATGTATATTTAGTATAAGCTATCGAACACAGAAAGTCAATAAAGCGTTTAATGTTTTTGGAAAAATAATTTGAAAAAGACGCCGTGTACAAATACTTTTTTACCCACTATATGTTACCCGTGCCACGATTCTATGTTAACTATTTAAACTCTACCTTTCTATGGAACCTAGGTATCTAACCATTCTATGGTAAATATCTAACCATTCTATGTTACATATCCAATTATTCTATGTCACCTAACCATACCAAACGATTTTATGTTACTTATTTCTGCCATGGCATGCTACCTATCTAAGTCCAACCGTGCCATTCTATACCATCGATATTCAACAATTCTGATACCTACCTAAACCCAACACTAATATTCTACGGTACGTGTCTACCCGGGAGCCACAGCCCGTGTTTCTCTTCGGTTTCACCAAGTGGCAGGGGCACCCACTCCGTTCTCTCGCCATTCTACCCCAGACAAACGCAATTTATATCGAAGCGTGCATATATACGCGTTCCCAATTGTTTTTATTTCACTTCCGGATGCGGAGCCGGAATACACGAGGGCCGCGAACAGTCGAAAGGGGCAACGTGGAGAAGGGAATGAATGAATCGCTTAACGGTCAATATCGTGTAGCAATATCCAGCGAACGAGGAGGCAGAGAGACACAGACGGACAGACCGAAAAAGAGAAAGAGAGAAATGATGGGAGAAAGGGGGACGGTCGTTTCTCAGAGCTATTCTACCTCGAGGGGATAATATCCTCGCCCTGTCGATCGATCTGATCACATTGCCAACTTGGCCGCTTGATTACGCTTCGCGAATCCCATCCCTGGAATCTATAAGTACTACTTCGACTTCCGCTGAAACTTTTCGGTGTTGAAAGTTTGCCCTTCCATGTGAACAAAAAAGAGCGAAAAAGTGAGGAAAACGATGAGGAAAAATGGAGAGTAATCCTGGAACCCTTTACAGCTGTGATTTCTTCATTATTATCGGACCTAATGGGGCTACCCTTGGACTCCGTTGGAAACAAAGGCGAGAAATGTATGTGCATGGTTGGTTGTACGGGTAGAAGGGATGAGACCAAGGTAGAAAAATAGTTCGAACGATTCGCGACCGGCTTCGTATGTAGTCATCGTAACAGAGCCGTCCCTATTACTCCCTAATCAAATCCAATAGCCTCAAGGTATTCGAGATTACAAAATGATGCAAGTTTGCTTGAATATATACCCCCCCCCCTCCCCCGGCCGCAACTAGCGCCAATCGAATTTTATTGTTCCACCAGTCCCGGAAATATTGTCGGTAATGGAGTAGCGATAGCGCTTCATTGGACATACAATTTACGACGGAAGAAATATATCCCGTGATGTATATATCTCTTGTACGAAACGCTGGCTCAATACGGATCTCCAAGTTAAAATATATTGATCAATTGTTTGTCCCGCCTACAAGACGGTGCAACGAAAGGATTTCATAGATTTGAAGTCAGAAGCCCAATAGAGTTCAGTGAAACCAAATTTTTTCATTCAAAGAATCAACAGTTTTCCATAAGAATGTAATCAGAATATTGATATTCCAATAATAGCGACAATACTTCAATAATAATAATGTTAATTGATATTTTGCATAATAATAATATGTCATGGGTCAAAGCGAAAATGAAAAAATTAAATCGAAAAGAGTAAAGTCAATATTTTGAATGAATCACATTAGATCTAGCAGGCTCGAATAAGCATGGCATTATCGATTTGGGATTTCTACGACCAATCTGAAAAGCCCTTTCGCTTACCTAAATAGATGAAACTCCTGAATCAGAAGTGTGGGAAATCCAAGCTCCCGTCACGATAACCCTGACTTGCATTGTCTCGACCACTTCGAATTCACCAGAATCCTAAAAATGGAAAGCCATTTCCCAATTTGAGCCTGCATGAACGAAACTAACAACCAAGTAAACAATAGTCTGTTTCTCCGTCTCGGCGATTTTCAAAGCGTCCTGACACTCTTCGCTGAGCAAAGTATCATCGTTCCCGTCGCCGGTTGACGTGTCATATCTACGTCCATGAATTTGGCGCAAGGAAAGATACGTATACCCATCTCCATACAGAATATCCGTCGCAGGATTTGGAGACACTGGCTCCGTTCGCCAGAACACCGACCTCCCCAATGTTCACGTGACGAGATGTGCATATTTCACGGTATTGCGATCGGCACCGTTGTCATCGTCGCGTCCTTGTCTCTCGATTCGGACCTGGCGTATAGCAGCTCCACGCATCGTGATCCAATCACGCTACGGAAGGAAGTATCCGGTCAATCAAATAACGGGAACATCGAGGACAGGAAGAGGAGATCTGGAGCGGATAGGCGATCGATACATCGTGCGTTCCTACTGTCGTGCAATACGAGCCACCACGGATCGTTTCACCGAGGAAACTCACGGATCCCCGGGTTAAAGGACTACCCGGTGTGGCGTAGCAGGGTGGAGGACCAGAATGAAAGACTGAAGGACCGGATCAGAAGCCATCGTAATTGAGAGTGACAAGAGATGGGGTTTTTTGCTTCGGCGACATTGATAGCAGCATCAAGGAATACAAATGGCATGGATCTGTAATGGTTGTAAATTACTTTTCAATGAGTTCTAAACCGGCTCCATGTTAGTTTCAGACGAAATACAGTCCAATTCCAGACCAGCTGCAGACAATTTGCAGACGATCCTGGAACAGTTACGGACCATTTGGTCTGGTTTCGCTTGAGTCTCGATTGGTTCCAGATCGGTTTTAGCTCCGACCTACACAACATTTTGCTCTTTAGATCGAACTTAGATAACTTAAACAGTCCCGCCTATCGATGATTCCAAAGTCACATTGAGAGTGGCGAGGGATGAGTATTTTGCTTTGATGACATTGATGACGGCACCTAGGAATGAAAACGGTGGCAATGTCAGTGCCCCGCCTTTTCGGTTGGTGACAGTGGTTGGGTAGTCGAGGGTTGGTAAAGGAAGCGAAATCAGGGCGGGAGGGAGAGATCGCTTGCGACGTGGCTAGAGGGGTAACAGGTCGGATGTCCGGCAGTCCGTCACCGACTATCCCCACGTATCTCGGAACCCGCGCAGGATACTATTCTGCAATATAGGATGGGAGACACACAGGGAAAGCGGAGCACATCGTGCCGCACCTCCGTCTCGCCATATCGCTGATTTAACAAGTCCCGAATATGCATGTACTCTGTGGCCAAGGCTACATAGCTGTATTCCGTTTCAACTGCGTGATATGTTGAGTGGCGTAACCCTCAACACCACACGGTATAACCGGAACAGGGGTAGAAGTAAAGAATTTAGTGTCAGCGAGCCTAAAGACAGAATCCAAAACGTAGGTATTTCCATACTCTATTCACCGGGATCAGGGATGATGGACCGGGCTATTGGCGAATTATTTACGAACTTCTGACGATTAACAGGATCCTAGGAATCCGCTGGACGCAGATGCTGCTTTAACCGGTTTCTGAGCAAAAGCAGATCCTATTCCCACAGCAAACAGGTGCTGTTTCAACCGATTTTCAATTCCAAACCGATCCTGTTTCAACCGGTTTCTAACGCTGAAGAGATCCAGTTTCAACTGTTTATCAGCCACAAACGGATCTTATTTGAACTAGTTTCTAACCTAAAACGGGGAATGTTCCGACCAGTTTCTACCTACCAGACTCCTTACCCTAAAGCTATCATGTTCCGACCGGTCTCGAATGCCAGATCAGTGTCCGATCCAAGAACGATTCTCCGCAAGCCAGTTCCCAACTCCGTACTAGGTGCGCTAACGCGCTCCCTGAACAACCAATTCTACGTACGATCAATCATTCCATCTACGTCTACTTCTATCGACTTGGACTGTCCTCGTTGGTCTGTGCCGTTTCTCACTTAGTCTCGGGCTCAGGTCCTGCTCTCTTCCTCGCTCTCTGGAAATACATGCTTGTAGACATCACTTACTAAAGCGCCTGATATTCCGCCTCTCTTTCTCTGGATCTCTACGTGGACTACGCTATCCCCTACTTCGTCATCCCACCCTGGCTGGGTACTCCGCAACCACGCTGGCTCTCCTACGCTCTCTCGGTCATCGACGAAACACCGTTGATGCCAGTTCACTGCCTGCTCACACAGATTTATGGTTGCGTATGCTATCGTACCTGGTTTTGCCCCCACCTTCAAGCCCTGCTGCTACTGGCTCTCCCATCGCCCTCGTATATTTCCGTCCCTCCGACTTCGCCTCTCCACCCTCCGTTATTTAACTTTAGCTCAACGACCACCGTCGTCGATCGTCCTCCTCCTCCTTCTCCTCCACTTTTCCTGACTCTCGTACTATATCGCGCATTTTGATCCATCGTGTACATTAGGGAAATCCTAATTGCGCGGAAACTCCACGAAACGCCTTTCAGAGAGGGAACAGATACGTATCATTCGCTTCTCTGTCATAATACTTGCCAATAGGAGATCTTATGTAAGTACCCACAGCTGAAGGGTTCAACCGACCGCTCTATAAAATATCATGGATCCGTTCAAAGTGGAGGCTATCTGCATCATCGCTATCTGGTGTCTCGTAAGTCAATTTCCTGACAATTCGAAACCCTGCAAACGAACGTTCATCTGCAGTTTTCCAAGCACCCTAAAGCGAATATCAAGAACAATGATGCGGCGATTGATCACGAAGTGCCGAATACCAAAAACAGTTGGTGTATCTGATGGCGTAGTTGGAGCATCCGTTGTAACGGCCGTGCAAACTGGTGAGAGTAGAATTAAAAGTCATTCAGTCGAGGACTCCGTCCACTTGAGGGATTGGTATGCCAGCAGGGATGCACGGAGGGACCAGGGATGAAACTAATTTGTTGTAACGATTCTTCGTGGAACGGTTCCTTCGAGTACGCGGGACTTAATCCGTTAATTTCTTAATCCGATTGGAGTCTGCTCGGGCCCGCTTGCAGTACGCTAATTCCGTACTCCAGTATGCACCGAGACTCGATAAGAGCCCCGAGAGCACAGAGTTCGCGTCCTTTATCGTTCTTTTCGTTCAGTTCACTCTACATTTTTCTTTTTTCTTTCGTATTCGTAAGTCTCTATCGAATGGCGTCTTGATGGCCTAACAGGCTGATGACCTGGTGTAATCCGCTGCTGGCGTTTACCTCATGTCTGCGTATAACCGAACAGTAATTGGTTACCAGAGAAATTAGAAAAATTGTTTGTATTTCGACATGTCTTTCTATCTTGCTTTTCGAGCTATTTGAAAAATAATGGCGGAGAATTTTTTATATTCAATAGACTCTTCGCCGTTTCTTTGATACTGATGGACCCTAGCGACGAGTCCAACATCGAGTGGTGAAAAAAACCGGAAGGGTGGTTTTTAATTGAACAGGTTCTATCTGCGATGTTTTTGTTGGCTATTCGGAAAAAGAAGGAACACATGATTTTCGGCATTAGGTATCCTATTTTCGCTTCTTAGATGTTTGATGAGCACAAGATCGCGTGATGAAAAAATCAAAAGAACGGTTCTTCATTCGACAGTTCCTATCTGCCATTTATTTAAATAAAAAAAATAGGAGCGCGCGATTTACGGCACTCGATACCCTATTTTCCGCTTTTTAAAGGCGGGTGATCAGTTGATGAGTTCTAGATTGGGTAGTATGGCAAAGAGAGTCGCATCAATGCACGTACACACATTCTCTCTCTCTCTCTCTCTCTCTCTCTCTCTCTCTCTCTCTCTCTCTCTCTCTCTTTCAAGCGAGTATGTCAATGCATTGATGCAAGTTGAGGCAGTATTTATATGTTGAGGCTGTGTAGGACGCATTTCCGGTTCAGTAAGCAGCCTGTAGTACAAAATCTAAAGCTTCCAAGGACTAGCTCGTGGAGAAATATACTGATCGAAGTGTAGTGAACTGAGTAGTTGCTCAAATAAATGCTATCAGCGGTTTAAGAGGGCGCAAAGAAGAGTCAAAGTCAGAACGCATGAAGATAGACATAGCTTGTGGAAGCCAGAAGAGAAAAGTAGCCGGAGTCTTTGGTACTTTGGAATTAGGCGACAAACGCACCAAGACTGGATCATGACCCGTACACGTGTATCAGATGATACGAAAATACACGCATAAATCAACGTTCTACTTACGATTTCTGCACCTAAGTATCTTTCGGCTGACTGGACGTATATATACCGAAAGGGAAGCGAATGTGCCAATGACGGGAGGGATCCCGTAGAACCCTTTTGCAATGACAGTCGGACAATGCTTTACGCGCTATAGGCTTGTCGGTGACCATTGAATCCATGTACGTGTGGATGTCGCGGCCCCAAATGATGCGACGTCGGTAGCGCCGATACCGGGGAATGCGTGTGGTCCCTGGCAGTTTACATCTCCGGATCCCAACGTTCGAAACCGCGCCCAGAACGTCGGGACGGGGACGAACGAGAGGAGAGAGTCAGTTGTAGTTTCAGTGCGTATTGGCGCTCGATTTGTGCCATGGCGTGTGCGGATGGTCTAGCAATTCATGACCGTTCATACTCTCGTCCTGGTGTATACATATCCCTACTGTCGGCAGGGACTCGAAGCATTGGACCTCCCTTTCGTAGCCATCATACAGACCGAACTAACGATAGACAGAGAGCGTGAGAGAGTGGGAGTGTGAGAGAGTGAGGCAGCGAGTGAGAGGGCAAGCGAGTGCAGAAGAGAGAGAGAGAGAGAGAGAGAGAGAGAGAGAGAGAGAGAGAGAGAGAGAGGGATGTGCGGGAGCCATCGGAAGCACGAGTTCTCCCCGAAACTGACAATTCCACAGCAACGATCTACACCACCTCCCGATGGCTTCATATGATGCTGACAGAGACAAAATATCCCTTCCTGGCCTAGACCGTTCTAAGTGCACATTTTATCATTTTTAAAGGCTTTGTTTAGATTCGTTTGTTTGAAAATGTTTTGCAGTTGCAGACATTTTTCGGATCCGTTCTAAAAAGGATGTCCGCACAGTTTAAATGTAGAATGGTTAAGGATGAATTTATACAACAGCTCAGGAACGGACGACTTTCAGACCTGTTCAGAATCAATTCCAGCCGAGCCCGAAACGATTACCAGCCCAGTTCTAGAACACTTGCACACATTTTTCAAATCTGTTCTGAACCGGTTCCAGACCCGTTTAGGACCAGATACCGACCGACCCGAGAGAGGTTGTTAGCTTCAGACCAGTTTCAGCCGAATAATTCTACATTCACTTCGTTCCCTATTCATGAACGTGTTCTTTTCTCCTTATCCGAGTCTTCATTTATTTGGATGGAATTTATCATAATACACACCGTACTCATAAATCAAATCACGACATGCATTTCATTCGGAAACGTATACCGAGACGGTACGTGCTCCATCTCTCGATACCATACGTCGGATTGAGAGAATAAAAATAAAAGCTAAAGCACAAAGTAAATATAAATCGTGTTGTCGAATACGATTGCAAAGCGAATCACGCGCGCATCGAGTTTCGCATTTTTATTGTGCCCGTAACGCGGGAGTCACTTTTCCAACAACACAAGTGGCATCGGGAAAATGGTGTTCACCGCGTCTTTCGCGTCTCTCCTGCTCACGCGCATGATGTCACATCGAATACACTTGTTACGGGAAAGAGAAGGCACGCGGAGACCGACATGCAGATGCTTTATCGAGTCCGTTCTATACGCGAGCCTACGAAACCACTGCAAAGTAATGTGGGTCTTCGAGATTGAGGGCTCATGCTCGTAGTCAGGATCGCTGACAATAAGAAAGCGAAAAGAAAAACCGACTTTATCGTGAATAAACATGAGGCGGTCCCGAGTTGAAAAATAAGTACCGGTTGTCCAGTTTTTTAAGAATGATGGCACACATTCCGACAGTGCGGGATCCGGATGAATAAGGCCCGATTTTGTTTGTGATATGAGACAAATCAGCGTTTTATCAAGTCAAAAAATTCATTCTGATAAACTAAGTTACAATTATTGAATATGTATACACCCATTGCATTTTTACCAAAATTAAAAAAAAATTATGTATTTTTTTACGCATGATGACAGACCACCGGTATGGGGAATTTCATTAAAAAAAAGGGTTTTACTGAAAAATTATAATAATTTTCTTGAAATATACATTAAAAAGAGTACGAAAAAATGTATAAAGAAGTTTTTCAATTAAAAAAATGGCTCATCGGACTCTTTCCCATTTTCAGGATTGAGCTTGCAACAAAATACCAAATGATTTCATAATGTGAATATAAAACACTAGGAAAGTACCAGGCGTTTTTGCGAAATATTGAACTTTGTCTACTTGCCATTTTTATAACAATTTTCGTTTTCGAAAAAAAAAACGTGATGAAAATGGTAGTGTGCGCGATTTCAACAAATGTTTTTTTTATCTTTCGGTACTTTTATTCTGTTTTATATCTACATTGAGAAACACTTGGGTATTATTTTGCAGAGTTAATGCCTAGAACTCGACAAATTTGTCGAATTTGCAGAAAAAGATGGCTTCAAAGAGGTTGCTAGACCGCAATTTTGTATTATCCAAGTTTGGAAAAAAAAATTATTTTTTCTCCTGTATATTTCGACGTACGGATTGTAAATTTTGAGTAAAGTATCGATCAACCATTTTTATTTCCAATAAACATTCAATTCCCGTATCGGTTCTTGGTCTCACACGTTTGCGTTGCGCCTCAAGTCGTACTCGTCTCGATGTCGGCCACGGGTAAATTTTTCGAAGCAGTTTTCAATGAACGCGACAATCACGAAATTGGGCCTCGAATTCTAAGAGGCCTCATTCTAATCGGAACGGAATTAGAATATTGTCGAATTTTTCCGGATGGGTTGAAACAGAGACCAAAAGACGAGAAAAATAAGAAAAAGTATATCATCCGAAAGGAGCCAATCGTTAGTAGTACGAAAGAAGAAAATTGGATTGAAAAGGACGAAATTAGCATTCCGTTCGCGATTCGGATTTCCTTCGGCGAATCATGGTTTGCCATGCTATCTGTGATACATCCAACGGTACTCAGAGTCCGCACAGCTTCCTTTTTCCGAAGCTGGACCGAGTATACGAGCTCGAATGAAAATCCGAATATTCTGTCTTTGAGAAAAAGTTTTGCCGGCAAAAGTATTTCGTATCCTTTTCCGTCTTCATTATTCTCAATATTCCGGGCAGACATCGCGCTCAGTCCGTACGTGGGCACTCCCTGTGTCTGTACTTGGCGCAAGGAAGTTTCTCCCGCGAGCCTTGAATTATCTACAGTATGTGTAGCGGGCGTCGAAGCCGGCGGGAAGGGTGAGGACTTTCGGAACATTCCCGATAACTCAACTTCCTATTTCGATAGCTCGTGACTCCGTGAGTCCCGGGTAAGTTGAAGTTGTCAGGAACCGCAATGACTGTAACTGCGATATTACCAGAGCGCGGAACAATGCGAGGGTGTGAGCTTGAGAACTTACCTGCTTCGTGTTTCTATTGCGCTCCTACCCTCATCTCCGTTGCTTCGATAAGTTTCCGTGGCCGAGAAAAAAATAATAATTTCTTCATTCGACAGGATTTGCATCAGCCTGTGGACGAAGGGCCACCACCGGGTGGCTTGCGTGTCGAGAGTCGTGCGCGCGGCATTTTTATCGCGTTTCTCACGCCGAACGCAACCGGAAGTTCGGTGAATGTATAGACGAATTGAGGTAACTGCTCTCGATTGCTCTGACGTGGAGACGTACGAGAAAAACGCAACGAGAAGGAAAGCTCCGCAGAATATTCTGCAAACACCCCAGCGAGCTTTTATATAAATATTTTTTTCCATTCCATCTTTTTTGTTCTTTCTTTCCTCTTTATACATATTTTAACGTGCTTTTGTTCGATCAACTCGTGCGTGAAGAGCGATGCTCGTCGCAATGGCGAACGTCGAGAAGCTCGCCAGATGAGCCAGCCGCATATACCGGAAATGCCTGAAACATTTTACAACTGTGTGCTCGCGTGTGTGTAGTCGAGATTCGCCAGCACGAATAGTAATGCAAACTCTGCTTGGAAAGCCTCGTTCCGTTATATATCTTTTTTTTCTTCCGCAACCCCTACCCCTATGCCCCACCAAACCCCGACCCGCCACGACGTTACGACCAGGCTCAGTTCCCGTAATATCATATTTTTCTCTCCGGAACTTAGTCAGATTATGAAAATTATAAACCAGTAGAGACGAAGTGAGCAGAGAAGGGCGGAGAACGGGTGGGCGGCCGGGGGAGAGGCGTCCTTTAATCCGCAGAAAACATGACGGCAGTGCGAGGGATTAGTTGACGAAATGAGATTGCAATTCACTCGACAAATGTCTCGTGCTAAACAGCCAGTTACTGGATGAATAATTTATCAGCTTGTACATGTATATAAATATACCTGTACCTATACGGGGAGGGGACTTGGAAGGACCATCGAGTAAACACCCGAGCAATGGTCATAATCATAACAACAAGAATTATAGTAATAATGGATAATTATAGTAACCTATATAATAGTTTAAATTATTTACACCAATAATATTTACTATTATTATCGTTATCATTTAAGGCACACCGCAGAAATATCTGTGAGCATTTCAAAATAATATTAATGATAGCAATATACAATACAGATTGGCGCACAATCATAATAATAACAATAAAAGAGCGAATCAGCAGAAGTTACGTTGATAATTCTTTTCATCGTGTTACGCATAAGAATTAAACACAACGTAGAACATCAACCGCGCTGGTTCGTATATCAAGGTGGGTACACTGAAAAAAAAAATTCGTTCATCCAACCAAAATTCAGTTGGTTTAACAAAATGTATCTTTAAATACGTTCAACTTGATTTTTGATTGGCATAACAAACGTTTTGTTAATCTAACTGATAGTTTTAGTGGTGTGAACTGTAGCTTATTCAGCGTGTCTGAGCAACTATTAAAACAACAAAATTTCGAGACAACAAAATGCATCCTGCCCATTCAAAGATTTCTTTTTCTCAGTGTACGGGATATTGAATGCTACTATATTATGTGTGTGTGTGTGTGTGTGTGTGTGTGTGTGTGTGTGTGTGTGCGTGCGTGCGTGCGTGCGTGCGTGTGCGTGTGCGTGCGCGTGTGCGCGTGTGCGTGTGTGTGCGTGTGTGTGTGTGTGTGTGTGGGTGTGTGTGTGTGTGTGTGTGTGTGTGTGTGTGTGTGTGTGTGTGTGTGTGTGTGTGTGCGTATGTGGGTGCGTGCGAGCGTGTGTGTGTGTACACACAGTGGGAGCACCGGTGCCGGTGAGTGCGTTGCTCCCACCATCAGTACAGGCGCACCTGATTGGCCCGCCTTTAAAAATTAATAATAATTCAGGGGATCATCTGAGATCCATACATGCTTATATCCATCGACTCAGAATTTCACCCGCTACCCCCATTTCAGGAATTACCATCAGTTCTGGTACACCCTGCACACACACACACACACACACACACACACACACACACACACACACACACGCACGCACACGCACACGCACACGCACACGCACACGCACACGCACACGCACTGCGTCTTGACGCTAAGTAATGGAAAAGAAAACGTTTACACCGCTGACGAACACGCTGCGTACTCTTTATACACTAAGATGGGATTCTATCTGTGATTTTTTAACTTTGAATCGACGCCATTCAAACACGCGTCGCTGAATCGAAAATCTGCTGACATTTGACAAGGGTAATGTGATTTTTCCCTGTCGTTCCGTACAGGTTATTTTGCGATCCGTCTACTCAATTCCGAGATCTCATGATTTTCAACCGACTTTCCGAGCGATTTGTTTTCCCCAAAAAGGTGGGTCCTGAATCGCGGTTTAGTTGGATCGAATAAAGTATATCTGCCATGTCGTAAACATAGTACATACGTCCTTTCGAGGCTTGATTAACAAATCGTTTAACAAATCGTTTTACGACTCCCCTCGCGCAGCTCGACAGCTGATGGCAATCTTGCCTGCTATATACATACACGAGGTCGTTCAGGGGTCGCCGCGCGACCCCTCACAACGCTCCCAGGGCAGCCTGCGGCTGCGGCGGCCTGAGCTTTTCTTCAGTTTATACATATCTTTTGGTTACTATTCTACTAATCTTCGCATGAAATCTGGATACGACTTTTCAACGTTGTTTTCGTCTAAAGGCTTTGGAAGCTTGACTTTTCCTGTGCGGCAACAGTTTGTAAATTTTACATCAGTTGGGCGTTCACAAATGAAATTTTTCGAACTACAGAACTGGCAAATGATGTTCATCGGACCGCAGTTTTGTTGAGCGACTCGAACTTCTCCGAAATTGATTGCTTCGCCACGAATTGCTTCACTTTAGCGCTCTTGGGCTAAGCGCTCGACTACAGCATGTCGAGCAACGTCTTCTACTCTTCTTACCTGAGACTGCTCAGGTGTTTCGTTTGCTCTATATAATTCATGTCAAGCAGCGCCTTCTCTGCGAAGTCAATGAAGCGTCACCGGGCTTTGAGGTTCTTGCCATCTTTGTTGACGTTCGCTGGCTGGTGGACGTTTTTTCATTGCTGCGTCTGTCGATTCTAAAGAAGGAAAATCGTTACTTTTTTATATCAATCTATTCACTTTTTCCACTCACCAACAATTGAAAGTTGTTACCGCTGAACAACGAACGTTGGTTTTGACGTTATCGCCGTCTTTGTTGCCGTTCTCTAGCTGATCGACGTTTTTTGCTGATGGGGCTGTCGATTCCTCCATATTGAGAGAATTGACACGTGGCATCCATAGCGATGTGTAATTGGCGACCGCCACGCGCCCGTGATGGCAAAAGAAAACAAAAATGTATCATCGCAACTAGCAGGTAAATGGCTGTAGCGTTACGGACAGAGTCTGGGCTTTTCTTAAGGAGGTTGCTCAGCCAAGGCGAAATAGTGAGAATTTGCTGAAATGTATTGAGGATATTTGCGAACAGGTGTTACGTCGCCGGGTAAAATTTCAAGTACATCGTCTGCGTCATTGTTGAGCAATTAATTATTGAAGTTAGGCTCTTCTACATTTTTCTGAATAATTTCAACGAAGAGTACAGGGTTTTGTCTGTCTCTTTATCGAGATATTCGTGAAATAAAACAGGAAATTCCAGCCGATTCGCGTTAAACGACAAAGCGCCCTATGGCACGTGGCAACGCTGCTGTCAAGTCGGCCATTTTGAATAGGCGACAAAATTAAAAACGCACAAATTATTACTTCCTTGCTATAAATTTCTTACCGCGGTTTCATAAAGAGTATTTAAATATTTTGAATCGTTCTTTGCAAAGCTTCAGTACATGTTTTTCGATATAACCTGCAAATCAATTACGGGTCGTCCCTCGACTGCACATTCATTTTCCGGCTCAACTACTTTTTTCTGCCGCTTTCCAGGTTGTACTTGCTCCAACCGTCGATTATACTGTTTTTTGGTTTTGATTTTTTCCTTCCATCTTTTCATTTTCGCCGAACAAAAAAACCAAATTCGCGAATGATGTTTGATAGCTACACGCTCACGATGTGGCGTTCGTATCTGAGCTCAGTGATACCAGTTACTGAGCACTAAATTACGCGTTTGCCACATTTCAACTTGGTTAATAACGTATTCGCGATGTAAATAAGCAAAAAAAGATTAATAACATTTCTAAACAGTCAATTATATGCATCCCACATATTTATTAGCTGAAATTTATTTATTTTACGTAACCAAAAATTTTATTGTTCGGGGTTGGCAGCCGTTACAGGCGCTCGTGTTTAAGGATATGCGTTCCTCTCTTGCCGCCCGCCCCGCAAAGACCCGGAGCAGCCTCCTTAAGTTTATATAATACAATATGTTACAGAGTAAGGAGTTTTGACAGCTCTAATCTCTAATAATGGTTAGAGCGTTTCTATGCTTGATACAGCCGGCCCTTTTTAGGGGGAATAAAAAATGTTACCAAGGTTCCCCGTGTCGCAAATTGACGATTCAAATAATTGATTGAATACGAAGAACAAACAGCCCCCTTTTAGAGCGAAAAATAAAATCGACAAGGGTTCTTCGTCTCTCATATTAGAACCTCAAGTAATTCTTCGCGATGGAAAATAGAACGGCAAGCAATACATCAAGCTCATACTTTACACTGGAAAGAATAAAACGGCAAACTACATAGAATCGTCCTGCACTGAACATAGGTAAGAAAAAAATGTATACTTTCCCATATGAAGCCTCTTTCAGGTACTTTTTTTAGAAACTGAAACTAATTTTCAGGTAATAAAAAGTGTGAGTAATAAAAAAAACATTTCATTGCTTAAACACAATGAAAAACGTATACCCATAGGTATCGAGGCGCTAAACATATCGATTAGCCTCGCATCAAGCTCAACGACGGAAAAAAGTCTACGGATAGTGCGACGTCAAATACGGATTTGTTTGCTCGATCACGAAAAAAACGTATAACTTTAGATATCGCGAGGCCCAAATATCAATTTGTATTGCATCAAACATACGCAATGAAAAATTCTGAGCGCTTTAGACATCATAACGAAAAAAATTATGAGGGTTTCTTCAGGTGCAAAGAGAGAGCTAATTTGGAGATTTTCAGTATTTTTTAGATGGCTGATGTTTTGGAAAAAGAAAAGAAACATCTTTCGCTCTTTTGCTAAAAAGATGAATTTCTTCGCAGGGATCGGAGACATTGAAAAACTTATATTTTTAGGTATTCAGGAGCCAATTCATGATTTTTTCTCACATTAACGGAAGGAAATAAAAAAGTATGCCCGTACAGATATGCATATTCCATTGCCTTCAGTTGGTGTGAGAAAAATTGGAAAATTCCTCTTGGATGCCGAGAAATATAAATTGTTCAATGTGTCCGATCGCTGCGAAGAAATGCGATCGAAGTCTTGGTTTTGGCTTCACAGTCTTTAAAGATATCAAATGTTGATGGTTTTTAGTTAAGAGGCGAAGATATGTATTGGTCTCACAGTAACTAGAATCAATCAGCATTGTATATCTTTAGAAGCTGCGACACCAAAGTTATGGACTTCTTCGCAGCGATCGGAGACACTGGAAACCTGAAGTTTTTAGACAGTGATGAGTCAGTCTCTGAATTTTCCTCACATCAACCAATGGCAATGAAAAATATACATTGCTACGGATATACATTTTTAATTGCATTCTTCAGTAGTCGAGAACGATCTTGGCCTCTTCACTACTCAACTCTCAAGTTGAAAAATATTAAGTTGCCCCATGTCTCGATCTTAGGAATACTAGTTGGTCAGATAGTGGTAATTCTATATAGTATATAGACCATGGGTGGCCAACCTGTGGTCCGCGGGCCGCATGCACCCCGCCGAGGGTCATGTTATGGCCCGCGGAGGTGGGTCAAATGAACATAAATGTTAACTATGATTGTACATATAACCAAAAGCAAACTTGCTTGTTTGCTTTAACTAGCAAAAAAAGGAAATTAGGTTGGAAAAAGAATGGCCGCCCATGATATAGATCGGCGCAATTCGATCGTGCCAGAAAATGAATTTTCCAAAGGTCCCAAAGAAGTAATATTACCTACAGATAACCCTATCAGGAATATTCCCTCAGATAACCCTTTGTTACCCTCAATTTGTTATGCAAGTAAATATAAAATTCATAATTTTTCAACGTAGGGATCAAATCAGTGAAGTACTCCTAAACCATACGATACTTGAAGTTTTATTTTATTTCCATAATTTAAAATTTATATAAACATTTAAACTTGACGGCATAATTATTACACACTGCATTAAATATATTTAGCTACAAAGACTTTGGCCGTCGTCTTGCTAGGGAAAAAATATATATCTCCGTTTTACTGTTGACATCTATCGTGCTATATTCGTTGGTTTGAAACGCAAAGAGTCGAATATTTATTGGCAGTGGATATGACGGAGCTCCGGCACAGTAACGCAAATCGAGTGGCTCGACGTACACACCGATACCTATATCAATATTACCCTATCCAAATCACACTAGCGTAAAGACAGTGTGTCCCATTGCTAATAACCCCAGCGGTGAGTGCGACGCTTGAAATTAAAAATAATATATATTCTGGCGCAAAAGTCATTCATGCAGGGGGTAGGAACGGAAAATGTTATGTCTCCCCCGAGCTTTTTTTTTAACGGAGACTTTGTCCTTGGAGTGCCATATTTCAGGTGTTCACATTTTATTTATTTTAAAGGAAACGAGTAAAGCTTTTTGAGTGCGGTTTTTTTCTTGCTTTTATTCATGATATACAGAACGTTAAAATTTTTTTTATTAAACCAAAATGGCGGCCGTTGCAGCTCCGCGAAAACAGGTCCTCAAATCGCGGGAGGTAAACGGCTGACATCACGGCTCCCTCTTTGTTGATCTGAAACACAAATTCAAAGCATATTATCAATCTGTGACCCTTTGGTCATGGAATGACGGATGGGTTTTTCGTTTAGTACAAATTTCAGAAAATGGCGGCAATTTAAAAAAAATCGAATTTTCGCGTTTTTTTCGCATAAAAAGATAAATAATAAATGCAAAAATGTATCTATCGAAAAAACGATCCGTCATTCCGTGAAGACATATTTTCTGAGTATGCTCTCCTGAGTAATTTCAGGTCGATATGTTAATTACAGCGGTCAGGAGAATGTCAGCCATTTTTAAAAACGTGTTTTCAACAAAAACGCGTTTAAAGTTTTGTTATGTGTTTACACAAATGTGTTTATAATTACCGCTAATCGGCAATGCCTGGTCCATAGAGGCATCCCTCCTCTTCTTCTAGCTGCTCATGTTGAGCCGCTAACATCTCCCGCTGCTTTCAAGGACAAAGTCTCCCTTAACCATGCACGCCAATTCGTTGCACAGCATTACCAGAGTACTTGTGTGGTACATACGTTGTACTGTTATATAATGGCGATATCAATTTTATGTTTTCATAGTAATATGATTTTTTTCAATAAAATATTTGGAAAAATATTATTCTTAAGGTTCAACAATTTTGTGTACACCATTTCTAGTAAATTAGCTTGGCTAGTTTAACAAATGTTTTCTCACTTTTTTGTACATTTGATTAATCTAAGAAATAGATTAATACCATACAACATTAAAGCTTTTATTAAAATGGAAAATAATTATAAGGTCAATCAGAATGTTTTTATAAGGTAAAACAAGCGATAATATTTTTCAGGGGATTTTTTTTCTTACATGGTGTTTATTTTTAACTGTTTTAAAGTTTTGTAACGGGTATATATGTAAAGTTCAACTGCATACAAAAGACATTTCTGCTTTACCTCGTTCGATTCTTCTTTGCTACACTGCTGTCCCAAAGAGACTCACAAATAACGAGATTCGCGCCATAACGAATGTTCAACAATTTGTTCAAATCTTTTACTTCAGTTTAATTTCAATTTTCTTTGTAAAAGGCCGGTCTTTAAGTTGCTTCTTTATTGTTGAAAAAACAGTCGGAAGTCGCTTTGAGAGCGTGCACAGGGAGTGATTTGATTCGAGCTTGCGACGAGGCCTTTTCATCGCCACGACACGAGCTATCCTTTTTCGCCGAGGAGCGGAGTGACGGGAAGAGGACACGGCCGTGCGGAACGAACGCCCAGGGCTTCGCTCGTTCACGTCGCAATATTCAGCGTCGCGTAGAACATTTCAACTGACCGGAGCGAGAGATCAAGCTTCAATGCCAGAACACAGAGAGAGAGAGAGAGAGAGAGAGAGAGAGTCGGAGAGCAAAGTTAAATTGAATTCGCGGAGTCAAACGCGAGCGAGTATCGCGCGAGAGTCGTAGGGGTAGTACTGTCAAGCTCGTATCGTAAGTGGATAATCCCATGTTGAATCAGACCGAGTTTTCGCGGCGCGTTAACAGCTCGTGCAGGGAAATCTCCGCCGTGGCAACACACTGTGGTCGGCAGATTATTATTTTTTTTGTTGAATAGATCGAGCCAAGCGATAAGTGGTTTTTTAAAAGTCTGATCGCACGATACGATGGTATGACTAATACTTGAATTGATCGGAAAAATATTCAACAAATTAGATGAGAAGAGTAAACGATCATTGGCGTAGCCAGGAGGGGTTAGGAGCCGGCACCTCCGACCTCCCAGAAATCCCGGTGGCCTCTCAGAAAAAAATGATTCAAAATTATTATATTCGGAAAATCCATTAATTTTGTTTAAGTTTCAATCAAGCAAACATAAAGAAATAGTTTAATAAACCTTGGACTATTTTCTCGGTCGTAATTTTATCATTTGTATGAAAAATAGCCACTCCATTGCGTAAATTAAATAGATATTCAAATTGCTCAACTAGGGTAACCGTGGACAAAAGAAATACTGTACATTCGATTTGCCGGCCTATACACAACCAGAATAATATTGGAAGATCAACATTCATTACCGAGCAATAGATAATATTGTTGTAAATCTCAAACGGTGATTTTATAATCTACCGTCAGCTCATGCAGTGGACGCATTTTTTAAATTGAATATTAAAAACGGAGGGGAGTTCATCAATATTTATTATTAAATCCCATAAATTGATACGCCAGCCCTAAAAGGTGAATCGATGGTCATGAAAAACACATTTCCATTTGAAAATGATGAAATAAATGCTGGAAATTTAAGCCCGTATACTACTGTGAACATCCCTTTTCAAGGTGATTTTTTGAGAATTTAATTTAGAGGAATGGTTGAATCTGCAGTGTTAGTATTTCACAGTTCTACTTATACATGTTTGACGTAACATCTTAAATTGTTTTAAAGCATTTTATTCGAAATTATAAAGGATATTTGAAGATGCGCAGGTCGTGTGACGAAATTTTTTCATCGTCGGGGGTTGTGATTGCGGCCGTACTTGTCATCCGAAACAAACGTTTTTTTTTTTAATTTTATTCTTTACGAATGTGGTCATCGTTTGGGCCTCTAATAAAAAAGAAAAACGGGAAATTTTACGAAGTGGCGGCGTTTAAAAGAGAGTACTCTGATTTTAACAATAAAATCCCGAGTAGAAATATTGTCAGGCTGGCCTGATATTTGATCTGCGCCTGATCAGCTTGTAGTACGAAGACCTTACTTAAGTTTGCCTTAATTTGCCTGATCAAGCTGGGGTCAGGCGGTGGTCGAGCAACCGGACTTACGGCTTACTTCAATTCGCCTGACCCGGCTAGCTTCAGGCGATGTCAAGCAACTGGACTTACGGGTTACTTCAATTCGCCTGATCCAGCTAATTTCAAGCAATCATCATGTAACTGGACTTCTACAGTTTGGCGCTAAAAACGTGCCTAACCTCATCTTGTCAAATGATACACAGACACGAGAGAAGCACGAGACATATTATTAATCACTTTATACATTTTTACATATAACGTGTACGTTGTGAATAAGATGGACAAACACAATCGGAAGAAGATTGCGCAACGACTGTGTCTGCGTGAATAGCGGGCTCTAAATAAGGGAAAAAACGAAGAAATAATACAGCAGCAGGTTAGTATAACAATTAATTTTTTTCAAAGACTTACAATTCTTAAATCTATAAATGTAAATTGAATTAAATCTGACTGTAAATTAACCATACGCCAAATTATATATGCGTTGGTTGAAATATTTATTATGATACATTTGACAGATCCGGAACAGATCCTCTCAGCGAGGAACAACTCGAAATTCCTGAGGATTGGCATGTGTTGGCGCTACCACTATGTAAGTAGATTTATATTTGTTTTGTGTATCGCTTTTATGTTTCTTTACTTGGTCCGTCTCCTTTGTCAGAGGAGAAGAAGAGACAGCGTAGGCCAACCAAAAAATGGTACGCTGACAGCGTAGTTCAATCTGGTAAATGTTTTGCCATCGGTGCTGATTAGCCCGGACAGCGCAGGCTAACCGAATAATAATAAGTTAACTGCGCAGTTCAGTCAAGTGAAAGTAATTCTATCGGTGCAAGTTAGTCCATAAGAAATGCACTTCGGATGGACATTACATTCACTGAACTGACTACGCTGTCAACTTACCATTATTTGGTTGGCCTTCGCTGTACGGCCCCGGACAGCGTAGGCTAACCGAACAATGACAAGTTGACTGCATAGTTCAGTTAAGTGAAAGTAAGTCCATCGGTGCAAGTTAGCCCATTAGAAATGCACTTCGGATGGACATTACATTCACTGAACCGTACTACGCTGTTAACTTACCATTATTTGGTTAGTCTTCGCTACGGGCCCGGACAGTGTAGGCTAACCGAATAATGATAAGTTGACTGCATAGTTCAGTTAAGTGAAAGTATTTCCATCGGTGCAAGTTAGCCCATAAGAAATGCAGTTCGGATGGACATTACATTCACTGAACTGCACTACGCTGTCAACTCACCATTATTTGGTTGGTCTTCGCTGTACGGGCTCTCCTGCTTCGATTCTAATTTTCGTTAAAAAATGACCGCTCGCAGCTTTTGCAACAATTTTTTTTCTCCTTTAAAGTAGATAATTGGATGGTGAGAAAAAGGAAAAAAAATAGAGCTCAATTTTGTGCCACCCTAATAAAATAATGTGCATACCTTATATAGATATATATGTAGACATTGAATTCTAAGTGGGATGAACATTTTCGTATTTTTCAGTGGCTGTCATTTCGAAATATAGGGAACACGGAATAGAAGTTCTTTCGAAGCAAATTGGACAAGCTGTTGGAGCGGTATCAAGGCCTGATTAATTCAGCAAAAGACTGGGACAAGTTTCGAGCGTCGCGTAAAAAAACGAACAGAACGCCCAATATAACGTTTCCTAGAAACGTCTGGTCATAAAAACGTTGAGCTCTGTTTACTTTATTCACAAAGTTTCTTAAGTTTTTGTTTGAAAAATATATTAGTTTATTTCGGAATGATAAGTGGAATATAATACAGTGATATATCTTAGTTTATTTCGAGTTTTTGTTCTATTACAAATACAAGAAAAATGATGTTTGTTTTCCATATAGATATATGTGAAAAATATATGTGATAAATTTTATATTAAGATTAAAAAATAAACGATCAGCGTTATTTATAAAGTGGTACCTTTTTCTCTTTTGTGTATGCGTTGTATTTTTTATTTCAGGAAAAAATCGGTCATCCTGAGCCGTGAAAAATCATATGATTTTTCATTTTTATCAAGCCGTGAAAAATTAAGCCCTTATCAGGCCTTAATTTTTTACGCTGATCAGGCCTTGATCTTTTACACTGACCAGGCCTTGATTTTTTACCCTGATCAGGCCTTGATAGTTTACCCTGATCAGGCCTTGATTTTTTACCCTGATCAGACGGAAGTCAGGGATTGTGTTTCAAAAATGATCAGGGCTTGATAAAAAATTCTGATCAAGGCTGGAAAAAGAAGTCAGGATGCCTGATCAGGTGCTTATTGTAGCTGGAGCAAGATTTCTACTCGGGATCTTCACTTTTTGCGACCCGGAAAAATAGTGGTTATGAAACCGATAAAGAAGATGGAGAGCTGAACGATAACCACACTGAGAAAACAGTTTATTTAAAGCAACGAAATGCATTTAGTTGGCACCTTCAGTAAAATATTCATTAACTGTTACAAAATTTGTTAGTCGTTAAAAAATATTCTTGTTCTCATTACAAAATTGTATAGCCCTAGTATTTCTTTGAAAATAATGATTCATTTGATCATTTTTATTTCTCTTAACTCAGTAGATGTTTATGGTCGTCGAATAACGAGTTGAAATTGTGATATGATAATACAGTTCAAAGGAGTAGAGATTTGTTCGGAATTAATATATTTAAATTTGGGGTCGTTAACGTATGGTTTCTGTGACTATCCTGTGTTAAATGCAAATGAACATGTCACTACAATTAACTGATTTTCATTCAAAACGACTATGTCGGTCGCATTTGAACCACGAGTCACACAGTTGACGCGACAACTTCTCTATTTAACGCAAATAAGGATTTATTAAGGCGTTACCCCCACTTGTAGCGCAAAAAAAGGCCTTTTTCATGAATTTTTTAAAAGAAAACTATAAAACATTTTTAATCGATCAATATATCATCTTAAAGAACACATCTTGAAGAACTTTCAGTAATTTTTTTATTGAAAAATATTGAATTGTTTAGTGGCAAATGGCCGTCAATGAAATAATGTTTTTATATACACGGTTTGCGGTGACCAACATTGCGGCGAAGTGGATCATCTGAAAAAAAATGCAGATGGATTTAGTCAAATATAAGTATAAACTAGTCTTTAATCGAAGGATTTTAATAAATACTCATTTTTCACAAAATGGCGGACAGTCAAAGTCAATGGTTCGATTTTTACGAAAAAACGGCCGTTTTTTGGCTATAAAACGGCCATTTTTTTTCGAAAAAAAAAATCGAACGATTAAAGACTACATTTTTATGTATTAAATAAGCCTGCAAAATTTCAAGAAGATCGGTTCATTAGTGTTCGAGTAATCTTGGTCACCGACTTCAGAAATGCCATTTTGAGAAAAACGCGTTTAAAATTTCAATTTCAGTTTACACGAAGAAAATATTTTTTTTTGTAAACTTACATCGAGTCATCTATTCCGGGCCCATACAGAAGTATGGGCCCGGATACTTATACTTCAAAAAAATGCAATAAAAAAATCGATTTTTTCAAAATCGCAAGTGGGGGTAACCCCTTAACTACCAATGATTCTGTAGTTAAGATGTTGGCCTAGTAGTTTTTTGAGATGACAGTCGTACACGTATTACAAGATGAATATTTGGTAATAATTAAAAAATCTTCAGTGGAATCAAATATAGCCATGTTCATAGTGAGCAAATAACTGTTAAAAAATCGGCGACTCAACTCAAACAATGATTTGTTAATAGTTAACAAATATGTACTTGAGATAAATATCGTACATCTGGCAAGACCGTTTACTGTGTACGCTATCATGGCCCTTTGTCGCACAAGCTCGTTCGTGCGCAGACGCGATGTAGATACGATCGAGGTATACTCGAGACTGTGCGTGACCGCATGTCCACTTACCTAGAGGATATCAGTTTGTGACCGTGAAAGCGTGAATTTATTCTCTGTGCCGATGGCACCAATTAACGATTTGCTTATTTTATGGGACTTGCAAAACCTTTAGGAACCTTTCGAAAGTATATATAGAGAATATTAAATTATGCATTAGAGCAGGGATGGCACGCGGGACCGATCGACCGCCTATTTTCTATGAGAGTTGTTCCTTGCTCGACAACGTATTGATGCTACCATCTTTGCCGTCCTCTACAACTCTCGTTTTCCATGAGAGTAGTTCTTTGTACACTTACCCACTAGCACTATAGTGCTACGTAGATTTAACAGCGCATTCATCTGCCGACAATCAATGAATGGCTTTGTTCAAATATTCATTTGGTAACTATACACGAATCTTGATTTCTGAGAATATGGAATATCGTTCACTCAACTATCCTTTAGATCTGGGAGAACTGTCCCATTGAACTGAGGATTGAGGACAACTGATCTCATTGAATAAACGCTGCAATTATAGGAAACAAGTATTTATAGTATATTAATATGAAGCATTGGGTTAGACCAACTGTATATGTATTGGCTGTTAAGAACGTGTATGTTCCATTGAAGTACCCATTTCTCTACTATTGCCACATCTTTATTTGTGACAATTTAGAGGCTCAAATTAATTATCCAGTAACTGTAAGAAGATATTTATTTCGCCATATCCAACTTTACCATTTGTTAGTAGTTAAAAAAATCCTGGTACATGGAAATGTGCGAATATGCAATGTTTTTTCATTGCATATTCGTAAAGTATAGAATTGAGAAATCATTTGTTTCAGATGACACGGACGGTCGCAATCGCAACGCCCGACGATACAAAAAATCGCTGCATAACCTGCGCAACATCAAATATTATGTACAATTTTAAATGAAATGCTTTGAAAATATGTAAGATGTTACTTCAAACATGTATAAATATAACTGTGAAATATTGATACTGCAGATTCAACCGTTTCTCTACATTTAATACCCAAAAACAGCCTTGAAAAAGGGCGTTTACACTAGAATACGGCCCTAAAAAAGCATATTGAAGGGGAGTACTGCCCCAACTCATATTAACTTTGGCAAGCAGCAATAAAACTCCAAGTGAGCTCTGTCGGCAGTGAGAGGCGTTTTTCTGCCACATGGCGGATGAAAACGTGGCTTAGAAGCACAACGCTGCAGAAACTGTTCTCTCATATGTCACTGCTGAACATAGAGAATGACATTGTTCAAAAAAATTCCAACTACAAACGTGTTCAGTCAATTTTCAGAAAAAAATACAATAGAAAACTTATTTATTTGCGTACCTACTGGAAGTAGAGTTAGAAGACTGATAACTGGATTAAAGAATGATGAAAAATTGGTAGTTTATTTTTTTTAAGTATTGCAAGAGTTTGACATGAATGTAAACATGAATGTGTGATTAAAGCTTCATATGTTATGGGTGTTATATGATTATCGACAATTATGTAAATTTAATTTTTTAAAAAACATGATTGTGAACAAAACCACTTCTGAATCAGGCCGTCCCCGCCCCTAATAAAAATTTCTGGCCACGTCATACGCATCCACGATGCGGAAAATTAGGAACACCTAATGATCACGATAATACAGACACAAAAATGGAGTAGATAATCAGACGATATCAGGACGTGAAGTGGAGTTTGGTAGAGACTCGTGCAGGACGCAGCGCGAGAGGAATACGAAACGAGGTGAGGAGAGAATCCGGGGTCCGAAATTACTAAATATTTCGGGTCGTGGCCGAGACGGCATAATTTCCTCTCTTGGATAGCCACAAGCATATCAAGTACCAACGGACATCCTTCCCTTCAGGGCGACATATATATATATATATATATATATATATGTGTGTGTGTGTGTGTGTGTGTGTGTGTGTGTGTGTGTGTGTGTGTGTGTGTGTGTGTGTGTGTGTGTGTGTGTGTGTGTGTGTGTGTGTGTGTGTGTGTGTGTGTGTGTGTGTGTGTGTGTGTGTGCGTGCGTGCGTGTGTGTGTGTGTGTGGTGTGTGTGTGTGTGTGTGTGTGTGTACACACACACACACACACATATATATATATATATATTCATGACCCTCATTCCCTTTGTACCTTCGCAACCACGCTTCCCCGCTTTCTCCCTTTCTTGGCAGAATGGACGGTGGAAGCTGGAAGTTAATTAAAATTTTGGTTATATAACCTGTCGCTGCTGTTAGCGAGAAATACGTACTGGACGGACACGTGGGAGGGGGCTGAAAAATGCTCGGCCCGAGGGCCTAACGAGCGAATAGGATGACTCACGATGACCCGGCCAAGAACTTTTCAGCCGGTGCTTTCGTACAGGCGAATTCAAAACGTCTTAAATCTCATTGAATCACTATTTTATGACGGAGAAGTGTCCTCGACGAAACTATAATTACGATGATGTTACAGCTTGTAAGCTGTTGCAAGAGAAACTCGTCTCGAGTCGTGATATAGTTGAAATGCCGATGATTTAACTCGCCCTCAGTACAATTCCGATCTTGATTTTGTATACTTTATTTGAAAACGAGCGGTTAATGATGAAACCATTTTGCGAGGTAATTTCGACGGCCGGATAATGAATACTTGTCCCTTAAATACTGACATAACTTTTAACGTATTTTCCAGAAACAAAAATTTCACGGTGTATTCTGGAACGCGAAATAGTCTCCGATTACGCCGATTGGGTAGTAGTAATAATCGGCACGGTATTTGTCTAATGTACAGAAAAAGACTTCAATTTTGTCCTGTTTTGCTTCTCATTTTCTGATAACTTGCTTCTCGACTACTGCGCTTTCTGCGATCGTGAATTCGTGCAGTTACTGAATGGCGGAGAGAGAGAGGGGGGTGGGGGAATGGGGCGAACGAAGACCGAGGGATATTAAAGGAGGCCATGCTGGACGAATGATAGTGGTAGGTCCGCGATTGTACATTGAGCATTCTAAGTAGTGAATGCCGCGTTCTATGAGGCCAGACAGTACGGCCAATCATTCCGGCATTGTTGAACCCTTCGGTTAGCTTTGCGCAGCGATAGGATTGTGAACAAGTTCTGAATCGGGATAGGCCTTATACATATAGCCCATTTATAGGGAATCTATAGATTACGGCTTATTAAACAATGATCCGGTAGGTCGGTATCCTTTCGCTTGCCTCGTTTCGATATCTTTGTATTTCGCTTTCTCGATCTGTCGTCTCACTAAAGTAATGAGTTCACCCGAAGTGGTAACTGACCGTTCCAAAAAATTCGGCAATCCGCCATGAGTTTAAAATAAATTCACAAAAAGTCCGTCCCGGAGTTCTGAAAATATTCACTGAGGACGCTTTCGTAGTCCTCCATCACCAGAGGGAGGACTACGAAAGTTGAGATCGAAAAAGGTTGGAAAATTGTCGTCTCTGTCGAGCCAATCCCAAATCCAAGACATACTCAACATTGCCGTTTCAAAAACACAAATTTTGACACTTGGCACAATACGATTCGTCGAAAAACAGCGGAGAAATTTTACTAAAACTTCGGTGGAAAAAACCGCTAATAAAATAAACACGCTGAAGGGTTAGTGGTGACGGCGCATGCGCGAACGCCCCAATGAACCCGAGGCGATCGTACATGCGCGCTAGCGTCAATGGTGGGTTCTTTCGACCTCTGAAAACTCGTCGTGCCTGTTCGGAAGCTGCAGAACAGCTGGCATAGTCAATTTAGTCAGCAAAGTATTGGAGAACGGAAACTTGGCGAGAAGTTTTGGTAGACACACGAGGCCGAGTGTGCTGTCAATGGAAGAGTGGGAGCGATCGATGTCCGAATGCCTGGTGAGTCTCCTCCACGTCGTTCGAATAGGTACTCCTCACTTCTGCTTTCAAATTGTTCGCTCTCTTTTCTCTCATCTAGGATAATTGTCTTGTACCAAATACCTTGAGTCTCTCGTTGAGCTCCTACTCTCCTCCTCGTTCACTCTCTATTTTTCTCCCTCTCGCTCTTGTTTTCTCTCTCTCTCCCATCCCCGCTTCCTACCTTGCATTTTTCATTCAAAGTACGATTACGCTCTTTCGGAATTTTCAATCGATAGAGTTCCTTCCGCGTAGATATTACGGATAATTGGCGGAACACGACGGAAAAACTTGCCGGCATCGAACACTAATTTTCTTTTTTTTTTGCCTCCATGGACCTTACTTCTTTACAGAATGCGAGCTTTCCCGATGACTCTGTTAAAGGCGAACTAACCAAAAGAAAAATTGTAACTCCTAAACAGTCGGTTGCACGGAAGTCAAGTGGGCAAGATATTCTTCAGCACTCTTTTCTGTTGCTACGAACGCTTCACCTGTAGCTATCAATCTGAATATGCGTATTTGCAATGCATGCATTTGTGAGCACAGAATACCCAAACTAAAAGAGAGCTTATACCTTGATCTGGTAAAACCGTACTTACTTTTCGAGCTCCCGTGTGCAGCGGGCTTAAGTTATCAAAAAAGCATTAGAAACAATAGTGAGCTTCTAAATTTGAATGAAAAAGGGCGAGGAAAAAATAACTGAACGCCAGGGACAATAATCTGTGGTCAGTTACGAACAAAGTCCGTGTTGGAATACAACACACACATAGCAAGGATAAAGTTCCAATGCAATCGAATTATCTTCCGTACAAAGTACTCTACCATATAGGACTTTCCAAATTGCAACATACAACGGTATACGAGAATGCAAGATCCAATGGTGAGCTTCATGATCGGGGCAGCAGAGTATATATAACACTATATGCACCAACGGCAAAAGCACGCGGCTCGTTAAGCCGAAGCTGGTGAAACCCCTTTTTCGCACAATTCTCAATTTCTAATACTCACCGAGGCGTGTCATTAGCCAGTGGGAAAATACAAGCTTTGGTTAGGCAGCTATTGCAGCTACGTTTCACCCCTCGCCCGTTCCCCTTCCTCGACTCGCCATTCGTATGCTCCGCTTCGAGTGCCCGCAGTGTACCCGAAATTGCGTCAACGAGGATTCAGCCCAAGCGTAGGATAAAGGATACGGGGTATTTCGATACAAGAAGTGCGGCTCTTTTTTGCCTAGACCCTTGTTCCTAGGATCGAAAATGATCGAGCTTATCTAGAATCTTGTGTCACTCGATTACCTCCGGGCGAAAGCTTCGTCGGAGACAATTTTAGACATCATTTGACACGAGGGTACGGTGGTACCCTGTCCGGCGGGCGGACCCCTAGGTACCTTCGACTGGAAGGTTCGCCGAAAAAGGTACCCCAAAGTTGGGTACGAAGGCACCTACACGAGCCCCCCCCCCCCCCTTGACGGGAGGACACCATCCGGGACAAGTACTTGTCAAACGCACTTTACCCAATAATTGGGTAGTGTGCAAGGGCAAATTGACAAATAAGAACTGGGCTGTTGGAGTATATGTATATATGGAGAGTATATCCAGCGGGATCAAATCAGCATTAGCTTTTCGGCTCGCAATGATTCGGAGAGGGAACAGACGATTCCTAGCTCGAAAAAACTCCAAAAGAAATTTACCAGGTAAATTGTGGCTTTTTTGGAATGAATTTTCCAATATCAACAAACAATGGGCGAGGCTGGTTCTAATGTACAGTCGTGCAGGATCCATTTCAACTCAAAGACGTCTCTTGCTCTTGCCTCGGTACGTGTGGAAAATTTCATGCTACCAATGTGTGACAAATGGTGGCCCTTGGATCATTAGAGATGCCTGAATGCCTGGGAAATTGGTAATTGGTGCAACGATTCACGGGGACATTCCGCAACTCCTGGATACAGATTCTTGTCCACGCGAGAGCCATGGAGATCCCAACAATGAGGTGTCGTAACTTTGTGCCGGCTAACACCAACGACAGTTGAGATGGCACATATCAATTCAATTCCCCTTATCACGCAGACTACAGTGGCGAATTCTCTAATCACGGTCGTCACACACATGCAGAAATCCACTATGTTTCTGGCACCTGATACATGCAGATTAAATTGTACTCCAAGTGGGCTGAGGATTTCATTGGACGAATTTTGCATTTCGAGATGACCATACTCGTTGCTATTTCCAAAAATAATTCTCGGACTCGCGACTGCTCGAATGCTACCGTGGATAGATAGCCGAATAACCGACGAATGGAAATGGACAAAAGAAAGTAAGATTTAATCTCGAGGAAGATAAATGAACGAAGGGTGATCCGGCCGAGTGAAGAGCGAAGATTCTCTTGATGACGGAACTTCCGCAACAAGTGTTCAGCTTCATAGCGCGGTTCGATAGTTGAACTGAAACTGGTTGTATGCGGGAATACGGCTAGGGGTGTCGTGCCTAACGGGTTTCACCGCCCCGCTCGCTGACAGCTTGGAGAATAAAAGGCCGCCACACCATTTCGATAACCTGTTGTACATCAAGCGAAGCTACTACAGGTGGGAGCACAGTGTCAAAGCTCTAGATCTCCAGAATTGAAGGAAAACCCATTGGTATGTGAAAGTAGGTCGATAAAATTGAATAGTTCGATTACTTGAGACGCAAGATAAGCTATGAATAGAAATGGAAGAGTCCTGGACCATTTAGCATAACATGCGTGGACAATTGGTAATATGACATGTGGCATGATTCGACTCGACAGTCGATGTTAATTTGATCCTGACGGATATAATCTTGTCCATTCGAACTACTGATCTGGCTCTTTCGGATCCTATTTCAACCCTTCCAGGTATTATTTTCGACTTAATAGAAACATTCAGTACTTCAACTCTATCCTAACCGCTACCTGCTAAATCTTAGGATCAAAAACATCCAGATTTTGTTAATTTCTGGTGGCCGAGATTGAGCCAAGCAAAATTGTTAAAAGGAAATTGGGGTAAAATTCATACTTATACATGATATATCCAATAACATTGATACCCAATCGGAACATTCAAATGCAGGTCAGAATCCCGTGGCGAATGCCTCGAACTAATAAAACGCTGATTGGTCTTATACTGCAGTCAAATCAAGTATCATTAGCCTGGCTTTCCCACTGCCACAGTGGTTGATCAGACTTTAAGGACATAGAAGTCAATGTTGATGTCAAACCCGGGATCTTCCAGTAGTACCCACACACCCATTCAATGTTCATCCGTCAGCTTGGACGCCAATCCTGGTAGTGCTAAGCTCCGTTCGATCAACAAGCTATCCAGGATCCATTGGTCATCAAGTGGACAGAACCATCAGCCATCGATGGACGGAAATAACCATCGGAATGGTTATTGGAATAACCATTATCGTGAGATCATAATAGGACCGAAGACGCCAGTTATCAAGAATAGGCTTGCCTGTCATCCGCTCGGAAATCTGCTCTACTACTTTCCTTTGATGATTGAACTTGTTTCGATAAGTCACATCATTATCGTAGCATTCGTTCCAGTATGGTCCGTTGCTTTTTAAGTACATTCGCGGGGAGATCAAGGAATAATTGGACACTAGTAGCGATTGAACCACGGATGAGTCAATGATGAAAGTTGCATGAGATCGTTATGGCGCGCTTTCTATCGACTATGATTTTCAGAGTTCTGAGCAATATTTGAGGGGGGGGGAGGCGGTCATAAAATATCTAAACGCATCGGGGCCTGCTGTACTAACTGAATCCAGCAAGGGTAATATTGCGCAGTAAATGTACAGAGAGCAAAAGCGGCAAACGATTTACGAGCAGCCGAGGGTGGGAAAGAGACCTTACCAAGCGGTGTGTTTTGTCGGAGAGTCTTTAACCGCAGCGAAATCTGTTGGTATACCTGTGTGCAATGGAACCCACCCCCTACCCCCCTCCCTTCCTCAACGCCACCTGCCCAGAACCTCGTCCAGCCACTTGTAGTCGCAAAGCTCGAAAGATATCAACGCGCCGCTATTGCACGTACGTATAGTTTGCCTCAGAAGTCGGATGAGAATAACAATACTGACGAAACGATCTACGCATTTCATCCAAGGCCAGTACATCGTAAAATACCAAGGATCTACCTCCTCGGCACCCCTGCTACACCAACGGCAATTTCATTGCGCTCGTATATACGACAACGCCGTGCAATCTTAACTAGCATACATATGCTCGTAGTCGTACAAGCGAGCACCTTATCATAGACTTTAGGCGCGCGGTACGCCTACTGCAAGGCTGTCCTTTCCAGCCAGACGGCGCTTCGATGCTTTGTTGATGAGTTGGCCGAAGGAATCAAAATGAGTCCTCGCTGTGCGGGCAAGGAACAGCGTCCTGGCAGCCAACAATTCTTTCGAAATTTCTTTACATTTTGCCCATGAGCTAGGATGGTGGTAAATAAAGGCAATAAGATTTGGTAATGATTGCGCATAGGATCATAACGTCTAGGGTGTATTTCTTTGATCCAGAGATATGTTGAAGTTCTTCTCAAGGTAGCAGTCATGGCGGGTCGTTCACGAAGTTGAAGAAGTAGTATGCGATGGACAAGTAAGTACGGGTCTGGAGTTTTCAATTTTGATAGCATCATCACCGGCAATATGTGGTCTGCATGAGGGAGGTCTCGTGTAGCATGCAACGTTCATCCCATGGACGTTTGATGGGGCCGAAATCAAGACGCATATCGGCTTCAAAAGAACCAAATCAGTACATTGGAAGGACGAAAGCAGATCGAACTAATTAACATTCCATTTGATTTTCGCGATATCGTCATTGCGCCAACGAACTGCCAATGTGTGTTTCACCAAAGCCGCTCCATTTGGAGTGTTTCGACACAAACCTGCGTTTGATAAAATGACAAAAAGGCTCCCAAGTCTGATCCAAAGTAGGCTGCTTCATCTCAACGATCATTTTTCGTGTTTGCGAATCGTGAGCCACGCAACGCGGAGGAGGAAACACCCTCGGGAAGAAATAAAACCGCCATTCCACGCAGAAAGAATAAATACTAAGCCATTTGTGAGCAAAAGTCCTCTGTTGGAGCGACAGTGTACACGGCTGAACCGGAAATGGGCCAGCGAGAGGAGAACGCGTATAGACAGCATTCCCTCGCCCCGTCCCTCCCCTTTCGCCCCGCACTTGCCATTTTGCTACTGTAGTTCCGGTAGCTGGAAAATGCTAAGCCACATTCCTGAAACGTCCGGTATGCCGGCGGTATTGCCCGAAATTGCCGCACTCTGTACGTGTCATTCCCAGGCTACTCTCTCGGTCTCTTTCTCTTAGGTCGCTTCGCTCCGTTCGCGAGGTTTTCCCTTCCCGAATCTTCGACCTGGTCTCGGCTCACCCACCTCTTTTCCCCGCTAACTTCTCGTGCTCCGTACTACGTTCTGCCGTTTCCTACATGCGTACAAGAGCTCGCTGGATTTAGCTCGGCCTGATTTGCATAATATAGCAACAAATTCTCATACGTTGGAGCTGCATCATTCCATTTATATACCTGGGAGGGACCACTGTCTTACAGGGCAACGATGCCCCGTAACCCCGTATATCCACCCCCGTCCCAGCTCACAGAGCAGTTATCCGGGATGTTGGTCGATATTACAGAAATTGGTGTTTCTGTTTGTCTCTGTTGATTGCAGACGATTGAACACCGTTGACACAAAAAGGACTGCGTTTGGTGCGATGGTTTTGAGGTTACAAACATTGTAGGTAACCACATTGGTACCTGACTATGACTATCGTAGGTACCTTAGTGTTTTGAGTACCATTACAACTTTGAACATTGGCTAATTATCTGTAGCTTCGACAGTTACATACCAATAATGCACTTTAGGTACCAAGGTGTTGTTAGGCTGTCGTCGGTGCAATTCAAATACCAACGGTGCCATTCAGGTTGCAATAGTACTATACCTATTAGGTACCAATTTAACATACGAATGTTTTGATTCTCGTACTGAAAGTGCAATTTACGTACAGTTATGAGGTGAACGCTTAAGTTCTCGAGTGTCTCAAATGCCATTGGTACCACAAAAATTGGGCAAACATTGGCTCCTCAGACATCAGGTACCAATGGTGCTATCTAGGCACACTTATTAGGTATACGCATTTAAGCGCCGCCTAGGTTCACTCATAGTCAGATGCCTATGGTTATCTTTGATATTGAGTGTAGGCAACCATTGTAGGAAGGTACCAACCCGCAGTTTTTCGTCATAAAGGAAAACTTGGTGCAGAGCGGGTCATGTAAACTTTGAACCCCTAGGGAATAAAAATAACTGTGATACACGCGGCTCGGACACGTATCGCCCCAAACGGAGTTATTATTGTTTACGGAAACGGGGAGCTACGACCATTGCGGCAGCAAAAATTCGTTAATTTTGATAGATGTAATGCTGCAATGTTCACTCGTTTGAATAACAGGATGTAATCATATGAAGCCAACGGTCGGATATGTTGATTCTGTCTTGCAATATGGCCAATACCAAATGGCGGATCAATCTCTGATTGGAAAAGCATCATCGAAAATAGGTTTGATTGCATGTACAAGAATATTTTTTCGGCGGCAAAATACTTCTTAACTTTCCATTACACAACTTCACGCTGCACCAGAACTGTGCGTTTTTTTTCTTCGATAGAACTCCGAAATGATCAAAGAAGCTTCGCTAAGAAAACAAATATGATATTGGAACTGATGCCGGTGATGTATCGAAGGAAAATTACTTTAACGAGCGAAAGTACTTCAAAAGCGAATCAAAATTACGCACGCGCGCATAGTAATTACGATTTGCTGACTTCAATCGGGTGCCCGCAACGTACATTTTCGATGAACTAGATGCCCAGGCCCCATTCATCGTGATGATTGTTTCGCTTTAGTGTACTTACAATTCCTTCGCGTGTGCGTGTGCGTGCGTGTGTGTGTGTGTGTGTGTGTGTGTGTGTGTGTGTGTGTGTGTGTGTGTGTGTGTGTGTGTGTGTGTGTGTGTGTGTGTGTGTGTGTGTGTTCAAACGTAGTGCTCGTGCGAAACCGATAGCCCCCGCGGCTTTGTATTCTGTCTATAGCCGCCACCCCCCCCCCCCCCCCCCATATATGTATGGGTGTGTGTGTGTGTGTATGTATGTGCACGCGAAAAACGACCGGGATCGCGTTCTCGAATGCAAATCAATGAAGGCAGTTAAACGCAACGCAAATATTCCGTTCTACACTCTTGCACGCGCGTTGCGATCGAAATTCAGTTCGAAGACCTTTTTTATTCAGTTTTTTTGCTATTCAGCCACCGGGAATGAAACGGGAATCCAATTCACGGTCGTTTCGAACATTCAATAAACTGTCTTATACTACGTGGATATAAGCGTGCGAGTGCGCTGGCTGTACACCAATATTTTGCTCCGCTGTCAATATTAATGCCCCAGAAATCTCGTAAAAATAGAATATTCAGTGAGGAGAGAAACAAAAAAGATGATAAACGCGAGACTTAACGATTATTGTACTTTTTTCGTAGGTGAGAGTCTGCGAATCGCAGCGTTAAAACAAAATTCAATATTCACGCAAGAATCGTTTGGTGGATGATTCTATATCGATTCGAACCCGTTCGGAATGATTCGCGACCAGTACGAATTGATTCAAATCGGCTCGAACCGAATCGAACCGATCTGAAGCAGTTCAAACCGATTCGAAGCAGTTCAAGCATGTTCCCCATGAAAAATGGCTACCACCCGCCCAGTGCTGCGCCGACTATGCTCGACGACTGGCCAACAATTGTTACAAGTACTGGCCGACGGTTGGATTAAGTACGAAATGTTACATCGGTCCTACAGTTGGCAAATAGAATTGATCTAGCGTTCGTGCCGAGGCTGACCCAACATTGGTTGCTGAGCGTGGTCCTGTGTTGATTTCGAAACTGGCCCAGCGCTGTCTACACTGACCGCCGACCTTTTATTCAGATATTCAACGAATCGTTGCCAACCACTTGATACCAGTGACATATTGAATGTCATTTCTTTGTTAAATTTGTATTTAGATAGAACAATGGAAATAGGATAAGAATTCGAACAAGTATTAAATAAACATTAAGACCCTTTAACAACAAATATCACAAGAAAATTAAAGTAGTATAGATATGAAATAAAAATGTCGATCCTTTGTCCAGGAGGATTACAAAGAAAATCGAATACTACACATCTTGAATAAAGATTCACATACCTTGAAAAAAGAATGCAATAAAATATCAATAGTTTAATAACCACACAATTAGATCACAAAAGAACACAGAAATATAATCTATAAAAGTCCAAAGAACATGTATTATATATTTTTTTTAATTATCCGTTGTTGATATTGCTGTTATTGGTTCGCTCACGCCGACCTCCTTCGCGATCACCTGCTCCTGCCAACCAACGACTGATTATCGAAGAAGCTTGAAGAAACTCGGTATCCGTTTTAGTAGTGTCATTTAATATTTCAGTGAAAATATTCCGCATTAAATACTTTGAAGATACCTTTCATGCATTGAAATGTGGCCGTAGCACTGAAGTTGAGCTTCGATTCGCACTATTTTGTTCCTCGTCCGCAACCGGAATATTTTAACTGCACGGGCCTACCCATGACGCACTGATCTATATCCTAACCGGATACGAGCTCTCCGCCATATTGATGTACCCGATAGAAACAACTGCGATGCCTGGCAGTCAGCCTCGGTACTACGTAGGACGCGTCGACTTCAAACAAATCAATGAACTTAGGAGTGGAATACGATGGATTAGTCGGTTATGGCAACAATAATAATACAAATAATGAAACAGAACATCATCCGGAGGGAATCTTTAGGGTTGCATTTCATCACATTACATATTGCAATATTAACAATGATGTGATGTGAAATGAAATTACTGGACTATAAATAAAAACGAGAATAAATTACTACGATACCGAAATCCTTATAATTGGTTATAAATGATGCCAAGTAACTAGATCTACATTGGGTAAACATTTAATTGCTAGTATATAATTTGGAAATACAAATATCTGTATAATGATGCCAATAGTACTATTTCGCCATTGAGCAACTAATATAAACATTAGACTGAAGAGATAATAATTTCTTTACGATTCATCATGATAATTTTAAACATATTTCATACTCTTTATAAACGGAGTTCTAAAAAACGTATAATATTTAAAATTTGATTGTTAGATTTAAAAATGATTTACAATGAATTGCGTTTTAAATATCTAGAAATGTAGCTAATTTTGCTCCCTCATGGAGGAAACTTTGTGACGGTGAAAACATTTTTTTTTCAGTTTTTAATGTCAGCGTGGTCAAACTGTCCCAAAACTCCAAAAGATCACATTTCGAAAAACGTCCGGATGTGTGTATGTGTGTGTTCTGGCACTGTAAAGTTAAAACGTCTATAACTCGAAAACGGTTTGAGCAACAGCGCTCCCGTTTTGCACAGACAATCTATACAATCTCTTTATTCACTTTGTGGACATTACAAAAAAATTACGAATAAAATTTAACAATGACGTAAGTCATGGTTAAATTTTAAAAAAATATCTGTGTTTGCTACGCCTTCCGCAAATATTACGATTTACGGCTAATTTTGTTAATATAATTAGAGTACCATAAAAGGAAGGTTTGTATCGAATGTTAGAACCATCAGTCAAACGGTTCAGATTTTATGAATTTTCGAGCGTTTCGAAAAATTGTTGAATCGCTCGAATTTTTGCAAATTTTAAGCTATCCTACTAATTTTTGCTTTTTACATAGATTATTATAAAAGTAAAGTTGGTATAAAATTTGGAGAGATTCGGTCAAACAGTTCGGATATTGTTATCAAATTCGGAGAATATCGGTCGATGGAAATTGATTACCTACATACAAATTCCACATTTTATGCAATCGAGTGTACATTTCTTCGATGTCCTCATAATTTAAAATCAATGCAGTCATGATCGCGGTGGATTCCAGGATTATAGTCGATGATCTTATTTGCGACCTTCTCATTGTATACTGCTTTCCAATGTTCGATCTGTTAAATATGTAAGGTATGAGATATGGAATAATAGGTAGACAGTATGTTTCGTTTATTATTTCATACATTAACGGCAAATAACAAAATAGAAATGTCATCTTTCACAGCTTTCATATCGACACGGTATATCGCTGTGATTCACGAACAAAGGCTTCCATTAACATTTAGCAAACGTGGCATGTAAATCATCAAAATAGTAGACATAGTTTAGTCAAAAAAATAGTACATAGCGTAGGTAGTATTCTTAGTTTCATAGACAGTATTGCTCGGCATCTATGCTAGCGTACCAAGACCTAATCATATGAGGACGTGGTAGTAGAGCCAATTCAAAAGATTTTCTTACCAACTCGTACGCTTTTGGTGAATAAAAATGCAATGTTAATGCAAAACACCGCTGTTGCGGTGGATACTGATCTCGAGTTAGATTGCGAGATTTGTGATTTTTTAACATTCTTTTGAATAACGAGAGTGGTGTGTTGTTGAAGCTGGACAAAACGTAAGATACGGATTCGCAAACCATTTCGTTTTTTGTCAAAGTACTCACTACTTGTTGCAGCGAAGATACAGTGGTCTTTAGATTTTTTACTTTCCTCTGCAACGCTTTAACCCTTTTTGGGACGACCCATTCTTTTGTCGCATATTAATTATCTTTTTTGGTTTGCTCGAGGAGTGTCTTTATATAAGTGGTCGTGTGTAATTATATCTTTTAGGTGCGATATCCTCGGTATTAGTTGAGTTCGACAAGTAGAAGATTTTGGTGTTGAAGGACCGTAACTTGGAACAGAGATCGCAGGACCTGGAATCGCAGAAAAGCAATTTAATAAATGATAAACATGGGTTTACTGAAATGAAAATTATGAATCGAAGCTTTTCAACGAAGCCACATGACATCTAATGATGCAAACTCACTTATTGGGTGGAGTATTGCTTCTGCGGAACTTGAAGTCTGAGCACAGCTCGAGTCATTCGGTGGCAAAGATGTCGAATTTTTTGCTAAAAGCGTGGATATGTCATCCTTTGCTTCCGTGCAAGTAAATAATCAACTACATATTAAGATCACAACTATCAACACTTTCTTCGTCTATATTACGAACTAGAGATAGCGATGCATATCTAATAACAAGCAGTTGTTTAAGGCCTTATATACGCGATTTCGCCGATTTTCGAAGGTACTTTTCTAGACGCGGTTAAAAAAATCACGCATATATTTTTTTTTACAGATCATTTATGCACATGGTTAAGTATATTTTAAAAAAATCGAAAATATTAACAAATGGCAGAAATATAACATAATAAAGCAATGTATTTTTATTGCGCGCGCGTTGATGGTGAAAGTTCTCAGCATCGATGTGGGTGTCTGAAAAAATGTACATATTTATAATTGCATAATGAATGTATCTTCAGTGGAACCAACAATATAATTTTAAAAAAAATATTATAATAAAAATTCAAAACTAAAAATTTGTTTATTCAATTTTCGGTCGGTATATTATTTTTTTAATTTTTTTAAGTCATTGAAATGTTTGTTTCTGTCTCTCACGCGATGGTTGATGATACTAAGAATATGTTGTGAAAATTTCAAAGCGATCTGAACCTTCGTTCAAGAGTTAGAACTTCCACAAGGTTCAAAACAGTGAATCGTGGAAAAACGGCTTTGAAGTTGGCGGTCGGGCGCGCCGCTTGGTATCTATTATAAATGCAATCTTACCTTATTTTTGGAATTTTGGGAATTTTTCAATTCGGTAAAGCTTAAAATATTCCTAATCCTTCAGGCTAATGGAATCAAAAATAATGAAAGAAGGAAAAATTTTGAAATTTTTCTCGTATACACGGCCTTAATAAACATACTTTTATAGGAACCCTGTTCTTCTTCCGAATTTGTATGTGCCTCACTTGTGTCTTGTTGAAAAACTGTGGGAACGCTATCTTTCCGTAGCCTTGTGATATTCCACCATCGTTCGAAGCAAGCGCTGGCAAAATGCTCAGAGCAAAAAACAGCTGTTTTCACAGGGACCCAATCTGGTTTTCTCATATTTTCTGTCCATTTCTTTCTTTCGTTGCCATTTGTAGGGAATCTAATAAAATTGATAACAATCGTGGTGTGATCTGAACCTCCAAGCGATTCATTTTAAAGACCTCACCTGTGAAATGTTATTCCTTTTTGTGTTGTCAGCTTCTTACAACACTCGCACCTTCCCATTTCCAATTATTGTTATTTGCCACTCTTTGCGTTTATTTTTATCGCGTATTTATTGAATGTTTAATCTTCACACTTCAAATTCAAAACACGATCGAACTTGTGTCTGTTGGCTATATCGACTACTAATTTTTTTTGACGTGCTTATTTGAATTCTTGTAAGTAATGTTTATTTTTACAGCCGCCAAATATTTTTGTTTTCTTCTCCATTTCAATTGGTAACGTTCATGATTTTATTTTGAAAAATGCACTGTGCTTAATAAAACCTTTTTACGTACTTTACAATATTTATTATACATTTATGTTAAAGACTCGTAAATTCAGATCAAACGTGGAGCAGGTTATCGCATACAGGACAGTAATCACCGTTTCTGAAAATTTTCCGATTTTGACTAAACCAGTTCGATCATCTCGAATTTGTGAGTTTTTCTCGGAACTCGTCAATCTCACTTCCCGATGACTTTGTCTATAACAGATCATTGATTTCTACTCCCTTTTTTGTGTACGTCAAAAACTTTTTCATCGTCACTTTCTAATTTCTCTGTCGAGAAACATGAGTTTCCACATTTCGGGGCGCTCCTCTACTACACAAGTTTTATGAGCCTAGGGATAGCAATAACTAACAAAATTGAGCCAGGATTTGGCCCAAAATTGGGCGCCTATTTGACGTTAATGCGAACCGGATAGTGGGAGAACGCTGGTAATTTTTTAAATGCCAGTATCCATTGTAAACGTAGGTTAGGTATTGGTTAATAGAATCGGCCTAGGTTCGGCTTTGGTATAAGCTACCAAGCGTTGGGTGCAGTTGACAAACCAGAGTTGACCCAAGGTTGGCTGTCAGTGATACGCCGATGTTAGATTCGACCATAAGCTACTCATCGTTCTGCAAAACCTGCTGAAAATTGGGCTCATTGTTGGTCACCATCGGTTGGGTATCGATTACCGCCCCGAGCATTGGTCTTATTGTAAGCGTTGGCAATTTTTTCATGGTCTGACATTATTCAAATCGGTTAGAACTTATTTACAGTAGATCAAACCAATTCTCCGCAATTCAGACCGATCCAAGCCAGTTCGTACTCCGTCGATCCAGTTCGAATTAATGCAAAGCAGCCCAACTGTTTTGAACGATCTTCGAAATAGTTCTAACCTATTTAAAGCCGTGGGGACCAATGTAGATCAGTTCTAACCGATTTAAACAGTTCTAACTGAACCAAAGCAAATATAAATGTGTTTAAACTAATTAGAACCGATTCACAGTCGTTCAACTCATTCGATCTGATCCGAACCAACTTGAACCGTAATTCGAACCCGTTCCAAAACCTTTAGATTTCCCACTTTGTCGATGGCGATAGATGGATTGTTGACGAATTGTTAAAAAAAATTGCGCTAAAAATCATTCTAAAACTTTATTAACGCGTTGGAAGCAGAAAAGAACTTTTATATTAAAAATAAATTCACTACCGCTGGAAAATGGGTTCCTTCACAGGTCTGCCGTAACGCAGAGGGTTAGCCGTATCAATATTTTCGCTCCACCGGTATCAGACATGTTTGCCAAAAGTTTGAATGCGTCCGTTTACAACTTATAATTTCGACGAGATGGCGCGATCATTCGAAAATGCGACCCAGAAGGAGTGGAGGCAGCACCCTATTTAAATGTGAATCCCGGGAGGTAGGTGACTACGCCAATATCGAATTTGCTCATCCTAGGGCAAAAGCTAATCGGTTGTCTGTCTCTCCCTCACCCACTTTTCCTATACCGTCACTGAAAAAAGACACTAGATTTTGTGTGTTAATGTACATGAACAAACTTCACACCTCGTTCGTATTGACGTGGACATGATTGCAATAATAATGAAATAAAATGAATTGTCCCTTAGTTCGATTCTTTTAATTATCAAAAAAAAGGATAAGGAGTGAAAAATGTACACCAGGAATGAAATTGCCTGCTCTGTGTCGACTTTGATCGAGATTAATTTCATTCGCCTCTTTCGAAACCACAACAAACTCCCTTACACATATCACGTTGGATACCATCTTCGCTTTGTTTGTTAAAACATTTTCACTCTATTCCCTAGCAGACCGGAAATTTCGTGACGTTCGTCGATCAAATACGACAGCAATTTGTTCAACAGATGAACGGATACGCGTTGCATTGTAAACACGAATATTCGATGAAATCTGTAATGAAACGAATATACGCCAATGAAAAACATTTCGTTCGCCGAATGAAACCGTGAACGCTGCCAGAAATATCAAGATTATTGTTGCACAATTTTGTGAAGCTGACACATCCGGAAGGGATGAGAGCATCATATTTTCGTTTCCCTCTTTGTTGCCTACGCCTAGCGCAATAGCACGGGGTGAGGGTAAAAAGGGGTAGTGCGTGGGAAACAATAGAATTAAGGAATTGACGCGAGGTTTCGGTATTGAGGAATAATTCGACAGAATTGGTGTACGATTGACACTATGTTATTTATTATAAGACGGTTTAAAGCGATCAGGCCTTCGATGAATGATACAAAAAGAAAAGGTAAAGTTAGCTTACATCGGTTGTGTTTGACGCTCGGTCGCTCGGTCGCTCGGTCGCTCGCTCGCGTAGGTGTTTGTTGTCGCTCGCGTTACGAGGGCCTTCGCTCTTGGCCTGGTGCGCTCGCAGGATTTTAGGCTGGTCGTGTGTATAATCGACGTGTTTACTACGGCGGGCACTACGCGTGGATACAAAAAAGAACGGCGCGCGAGGTCGATGAATTGAGACTGATATTCACGGACCGATGATAGAAATTATACAAGTGTAAAACAAAACTTTTGTGACTCGAAAAATGAAGACTGTTCGTATGAAGGTTAATTGGAGATATTTGTTAGGCTTCTAGATTAAGACTTGATAGAAGAAGTTGACTCGATGTTGGTTGACGGAAGACTGAGTTCTGAATTTGATGAAGATTGTCGGGAGACTGCTTCGACCTTTTGCACACTGACCCTTCTTGGTTCGCATGCGAATTTTTCGAGTGAGTGGGAGACAATCTTTGGTTTCTCTTCTTAGAAATAATGGCGCTGATGGAAGGGGCTACTTCGCTTTGTTAACGGAACGCGCATCAGGTATGAGCCGAAATTCGCGCTAAGTCGTTCGCGATTGCGCGGCGACCGTTTGATTCGGACGACCCAGATGTTTTCATACTCCGCTCTGGTTACCGGGTCGAATCATGCAGACTTCTCTTTGTCTCCATGCGGATGGCTAGCGTAAAGTTTTTCCAGTGAGTTCCTGTCTGACTTTTTGAGCTGCGGCTTTTCGTGGAATATTTGACTGAGATCGTGTTCTTGTTGAAAGCCAATGTGATGGAAAAGTCAATGACGGTGGCGGTGCTGCTATCGTGTATATATCGCTGTGATTTGAATCTGCTCGCAGAACGTGCGCAAGTTCCCTTTAATGCTGTTACGTGTCTTATTCTTAAATTTATACATTTAACACACTTATGATTGTAAATGAGGATATTGGGAATAACCGAGATAAGAAACCTAGATGAGCGAAGGGACATTCGCCAGGATGTAACAAGGCTGAGGAACTAGTGACCAGTTGACGAGCACCAATGTAGGTTTCGCCGATCGTACCATAACGGCCAATACTTGGACCAATGTTGGCGGGACAATAATCGATTACCCAATTGTACGCCAACGCTCGGCTGAGTATTGACTAGCCAACATTGATTTGCCGATACGAGGCCAATGTTTGGCCAAATATAGACTCGCTAATCATTGGCTTGTCAATACGAAACCGACGTTTAGCGAAGTATAGACTCGCCAATCATTGGGTTGCCAATACGAGGCCAATGTTCGGCCAAGTATAGACTCATTCATCATTGGCTTATTGATATGAGGCCGATGTTTGGCGAAGTGTAAACTCGCCAATCATTGGTTTGCCGATACGAGGCCAATCATGTTTTTGCCGATACAAGTCCAATGTTCGGCATAATATAGACTCGCTGATCATTGGCTTGTCGACACAAGGCCCATGTTTGGTGAAGTATAGACTCGCCAACGTTGGTTCGCCGATACGAGGCCAATGTTCGTCCGAGTAACGCAGGATCGAACCGCAAGTCGTATATTGACGATTCATTATTACGCGTCGAAGTCATTGAGAGACGAGATAAATACTTTGTTCGAGTCCATTGGACATTACTCTTAACAAATATTACTACTAAACCAATGCACTCATTGTTGGCCGATTTTCGAACGAGCTCATACGCGAAATTCTGCCGATTTTTATGAACCATTCTACACTGACAGAAAAATTCTATTGATATTAACTAAAAGGGTCTATTTAATTTTTTTAAATTTGAATTAACTAGATTTTTCGTAAAATCAATTTTTTTCCTATTGCATCCATTATTTGAATGATTCATTTTAAATATATTTATTTATTCAAATTAAAATCTATTCAATATCGTCTAATTACTAAATATTTTATTTAATCCTAATAAATCTGTGATTCGGTTTCATCTGTTCAAAAAACAATTTAGTTGAATTCACTAAATGGATCTATTTGATTTTTTACATTTAAATTAAATATTATAGAATTTTCGTAGTCATCCATTCTTCTATTTGATTGAACTCCTGGTCTGTCTTTATTGCAACACACATATCAAAGGGTCGTGGGGGTTGAGTTAATATCACAATGATATTAACTAATTGATATAGTTTATGTGATACAAATAATGATAAGAACCCATTTGGTCTCTTATGCCATATCTGCGACCTAGATGTTACAAGCACTCGGTAGCATAGGGGCAGCGTGCGTAGCTATGAGTAGGTAGGTTCAAGGTTCGAGTCCCATATAGATGAAATGTTTTTTTCGAACTAAACATTTCAAAAGGCCAGTTAATGACGAAGTACAATACAAAAATAATGAATTTTTATGGCCGTGTCGCAATTTTTGTTATCTATATCGGGTCTAAATTATCCGCCAAGACTCGGTCGATAATCCGATCAAGCTCGATTGCTAATGATGGCAATCTTGACGGGGACTTATTGTTGGCCGATTCTTGAACGAACTCATACGCGATGCTTGACCGATTCTCATAAGCCATTCTAGGGCCAATATTGATTGCGAATATCGAGCCACACTCATCATCCGAGGCTCGGTCGATGATCGGACCAAGCTCGAGTGCCAATGTTGGCAAGCTCGGCGTCGAGCATCGGCCAATCGTTGGCCACTACCGATCACCCTACATGGGCACCCGCCGATAAAATAAGCAGATCAACCCAAAGCAACCAATGTCAGAAATAAAAAGGAAAAACGGTTTTGCATCAACCAAACGTCTTCCTACTGCGACTGTCCGATAATCGCCACCTCTGAAATATCGTTAATTATTAGTGTCGCAAAATATCGTCCTCAACAAACCACAAATTAATTTACAAGCCTTAATCCAGTTACTTCGTGACATCCCAATGCTACAATTATGCGCGTGTCCAACCAGTTACAGTCTATATTTCGGTCTGATTTTCGATCTTAGCCTCCAAGCTTCAACATTTATTCTTTTCACAATTCCAAAAAATCTAAAACTTCAGCAAAATAAAATATAACGTTTGGTCCATTCAACTCAACGGCAACGTTAGGAAAGGCCCGAGATTTCGTAAAAACCTGGAAACGTCAGGATGCATTAGACACCAATCGATACCGGTACGCGCTCTGTTTTATTTAAACGTCTTCGAAGCCACGGAAAATTTAAAAGATCTCATCAATGGTTCACTCGATGAATGGTGGAGATCCGTAGCATTGTAGCGTGTCTCACGGTCATATTGTCATGTGATTTGATACCCGAATTCATCGGAGAGACTTTTTGGTATAAACCGAGAGAAATGCCAGTTTCCGATTCGACATACTCGTACACACACGCGCGCGCGCACACACTCACACACACACACACATACATATACACACACACACACACACACATATGCGAAAGAGGAGGCGAGGACGTGAGAAAGAGTAGAAATACTCCGAGATATCACTCGATCTGGCAAAATTCAATTTACTGTCACGTATACAAGGACTTAGATATACGAAGCGCTCTGCCTGGAAGTTTTCATTGTAGATGTAGACCAGATTTTCTCTCTCGCTCTCTCTCCCTCTCTTCCCCCCTCTCCTCTCCCGCTCTCACTCTCTCGCCCTCTCAGAGGGACAACTTGTTCATATATTGTTGCTTTCTCTCCATACTTTACTCACGGGAATTGCAGAACCAGTTTTCCGTCGAGATGGCCGAGCCAGATTTTTCCTCTCACATACCGTTCCTTCTACGTTCCATTGCCGGAATTTTCACATACGTGCACCATCGACTACCCCGAGAATGGGCATCAAGTACTCGTCACCCTTCATTTTTATTTTGCTTTTTTTGTACTTTTGAGACGAATTTGGATGAGTTTTTTTTATTCGCGAAACTATTTTAAACTTCGTTATTTATGAATTTCAATGATTAATTTCGACGCATAACGAAATGGAATAACAAATTAGGGCACATTGACGAAGTATTTTTCTGAATAAAACAGTTTTCGAACGAAAAAGTTTTCTTGTATTTTTGTTGGGGTTTGCATTTCTTTTGACGAATATTTAAGTCAGCAGATGGAATTTTGCTGGAGTACAAAAATGTTCCTTCCTTTTCGTGTTTTTCGTCTTTTGGGACGCATTTGTTTGGATATGCCTCATTTGTTTGGGTTTGCCGCCTTGTTTGAGTTTGCCTTGGGATGCATTTGTTTCCCTCCTCAAACCATGAAAATGAAATATCATCGATCGTGTGTGCATTTTTCTCGTGTTTGTGGTTTTAGATATTATTTCGCGAATATTTATTTTTACAAATAAAAAATTAACCAGACGCAAATATACTTCGTTGTCTGCTTAATTACCAAGACAATCATTTGTTCGTTTCGAAAATAAAAATAATTCTAAGGCAAGAATGTATTCTTGTTTGTGTGTATTTCTTTTCTGGCGACGCATTTTTCAGGTTTAAAACCCCGTGAGTCGAGAGAGTAAAAAAAACTCATCGTGACCACAGACATCGTTGAACAGCCGGCCTTAACTCATTAAGCCACCAACCGCGACTTCTGTTTTTCATTATTTTGTTGAATATGACGGATCATGTTGATGGCAGAGCTACGTTGGTTTTTAAACAAGCCCGCAAACGTACTCCGCGCTGATACTACGCGTACGACACGTACGTGCCCATACTGTCAGACCCGAATATTAAATCCATAGAAATTTTACGCTTGATTTGTGGAATGGCGATGGAATTTTCTGTCCATGCGTCAAAGTACCGGAATTTCATTTTATTTGTTCATTCAACGTTCAACACGGCGTAAAAGAAATTGGGATAGGTTGCAATGAAACGGAATCCATACCGTTCCAGCGAAATGGAAAAAATTGAATATTCCACGTTTATTTTTTCAGCCCAATAATATTATACTCGACGGTATTTTTTCGGAACGTACTATATAAATAACAGAATCGAAATATTCGCTTCACACTGTACGCTTTAGCAGCGTCGAACACGCTGAAAATTTTATATCGACTTCGATCAAGAGGTGAGCAGTCACCACCCAAATATTGGCTTCGGCCAATATTTGGATGACGGAGATCCTAATGCAATTTGCACCCGGACTGTCAATTATAGATCATTCTCGCAGTTTACAAAATACCATTGGCCAATAAGCGACACATCAACTCGCGAAAATGTTCAAAGTTAATAAATTTCCGTTCAATACTAGGAGTATGCGCATGCGCAGCCGAATAAATCGTTGCTATTTACGCGTAATGTCGCTACAGCGAACAACAAAGACCCGAGACAGTTGTTCTTCGACCCGAAAGATCTGGAGACTCATGGAAGATACAATGACCATGAATCCAAAGTTCACGAAAATACGTACCCGGTTTAACGGGTCTGCATCAGCGGGAAGGCCCAAAGAAACAAACCGTTTTTTAATTTTTGTCCGATGAAAGTATTAGGATGACGATGTCCGGATTCGACACATTCGATACATAGTCTTGCCAAGTTTGAGTTTCTTCATTGGAAAATATAGATGAACAATGAAGTCATTATAATTTAAACAAAGTGCTGTCATTGATGCATGGCCAATCGGTGTAGGTGTTTCTGGCAACAATGGTGATCTGGAATAAAAAACAGAACATGGACTTTTTGTATAAAAATAAAACTTTTGTATGGGCGGGATCTTTTTTGAGTTTTTGAAAATGGCAAGCTGTAGAAAAAAAGTTCGATTATCGACCAAAGAAACAACTCTAATCCCTTGTTAATAACAAATAGATAAACATGTATTGGAAAATCATCTGGTCGTAGAATAAAAAAAATGGTAAACTATGCTCTTTTCAAATTTGAAGTGAATCGGACCAATAGGTTTTCAGATACGACTTACACCATTTCGTAAAACACATTAGTTTTGAGAAAAACGCGAAACGAAAAAAGGTAAATCACAACGGCGCGGTTTAGTGTAGCGCAGTGGGCAATCTCCCGCGTAGAATCTTGATGGGGCCCAAATCAGGACCCGTTCAGGTTGTCTGACTGCCCTGGTAGGGCACTAATAAGGCAGCCTGAAAGGGCCCTACTAGGAAATGTAACGTTGTGTCACATATGAGCCTGACCTGGTTGCCTGATCAGGCCCCTAACAGGTTGCCTGATCAGAAAGAAATGCATATAGTATTTCAAAAATCCAAAATGGAATGAACCACATTAATTTAGAGTTCCACTACAATGATTTTGTATCATAATTCGTCATTCCCTGGCCTGCTGGAATGTTTTTGTTCGAAGAAAATATTTCGCCTATATGGGCATCGAACCACGTACCTATCTACCCAAAGCTACGCACGCTGCCCCTATGCTACCGAGTGCTTGTGACATCTTGGTCCCAGAAATGGCATAAGAGACCAAATGAATTGCTATAATTATTTGTCGTATCACATAAAGTGTATCAATTACTTAATATAATTGTGACAATTAAAGAGGTTTATCGAATAACATCGAATAACTTAACCTTATATATATAAGGTTAAGTTTCAAAAATCTATATATATATATATAATTCCTCTCTCTCTCTTCGCGTTACAAAGCTGCCAAAATCTTCTAACACGCATCCGAGTTGCATAACGTTTTTTGTCGTGACAGTCCATAGCACCTTTTTTTATATAGAATTCAGGAATGCATCGAAACTCCGAAGCTACGATGCTGTCAAATTGAAGTTTCCATGTGGAAAATAAGAGGTTATGTGCATCTATCGGCAGTTATAGGGCAAGCCTATTTATGGCCTCATCAGGGAAAGGCATAGTAGGGCCCTATCGGAGAAAGTCTTAGTAGGGCCACATTAGGGACAGCCTTAGTAAGGCCCTATCATGGAAAGCCTTAGTAGGGCCTATCAGGGCAAGCCTTGGTAGAGCCCTATCGGGGAAAGCCTTAGTAGGATCTTATCAGGGACGGCCTTAGTAGGGCCATTTTAGTATAGCCTGATTTAGGGCCTAAATACTTCCGGCCCGATCGGGGCCAGATCAGGATGTCCGTAATAGGTGTTACCCGTATCACACTCCGATCGGAGCCTGATCTTGGTCAGGCTAACCCTAAGAAATTTCTACTTGGGCTGACCCTTCACGAGAAACGCCATGACTCTTGGCAGTCCATTTTTTAAATTAATACACAATCTTTATTGCAAATTCAAGTTAAGATCCTAAGTTATCGAAGCAGACAATAAAAAAATTGTGTTTTTAAATTCATTTTAAGCTTATACAGACCAATCAATCAAACAGAATATCGCTATCTTATATTCATCACATAAGTATAATTTAATTATAATAGTATTATAACGGGACTGGAGGATGGGCGATCGGGGTTCGGCTCTAGCGGTACATCGCGTTAAGCAGTGCCACGCATGGGCAATACTCGGAGCGATGACCGCTTAGCCGTGCACCGGCTGGCGCATGAAGCAGTGAGCTGAAGGCCCATTCTTCTGATCTCTCGATGTAGATACCTACTCGAGTAAAAGTCAGTGCACCAAAAAATCAAAAGAATATGGCACCGTGTATACCGGCACGGGTTTTCCACAGTTTCCCCGTACCCTCGAGAAATACGTTATAGTGTAGTTTAAACCGCCCGTGGACGCAACGGAAGGTTAGGTTAGTTTAGCGAAGTGCGGCTGGGGAGTAATAGGAAAGAGTTCCATTGGGAAGGGTTCAGAACCACAAGAGGTTTGGAACTCAGAAATTAATTGAGACCTCAATAAATAAATAAATATACATATAAATATATACAGTAGAACGTCGCTTATACGAGGTAATATGAGGTTTTATCAGAGATTCTCCATGTTGTCCGAGGATACACCTCGGAAAATGCAGAGAACTTGAATGAGTGGGGTGACTCGGATAATGAGGAAGGTCGGTTAATCGAAGGTCGGATAAACGAGGTTTTACTGTAGCTTAATAATAATAATTATATATATATATATATATATATATATATATATATATATATATATATATATATTATTGAACGTTCCAACGGATTGGTTTTAAATTTTGCGCACACGCTTAGAACTGGCGCAGCAAAGCGACAAATTTATATGGCCATGTTGCCATTTCCGTAAGACTCGCATACATCCCAAACACCCGGGTTCCCTCGCGTCCTTTGATGCAGCGTCGGAAATCGGAAATCATGTGACCACACTCCGTTATATGCGAGGTGTTTCACAGCCGTATATCTGTGGAAAAACTTATGGAGGTTACACCGGATCCGTAAATGATGAGAAATGACGCTACACTCGGGGTGTATACCCACCCCAGTGTGGGCTAGGCAGCGAGGTGAACAAAATAAAGGCGGCATAACAGCGGAAGCTTTAAAGCGCCTGGGAAATAAGTAACTGCCTCGGTTTCCTGTTTCTCCCATTTCCTCGGATTATCCGATGCCGAAGGGGGACACAAAGTCCCCCGAGGGGACACACCAGACCTGCCTTATTCGCCTAACAAATAATAAACCATGCTTCAACTGCTGGTTCTCTTGGCTTTTCCCCCTCCCCCCCTCTCTCCCCCTCTCGTCTCATTTTGCTCCTTTCGTCTGGTCTTCCACCAACAAAGGTTTACATTCTCTTACCCACCCCGGTTATCCTTCCGGCTACTTTATACACCACCTAGCCTCGAATATCGCGTATGCCTGCAGCGTATATTGTAGTGGCGGATATAGTCTCTAGACATATAAGTATATGTATATATACGTATATATATATATATACACATATATGTATATATATACTATATAGATACTGGGTGAGTCACTAAAAACGACATACTCAAAATCTCGTATAAATATTGTTTTTGGACAGCAAATCCTCAGACAAAGTTCACAGGACTTGTAAAATTCGGTCGCCGCAGGATTTTGTTCTGGTCGGAGCATTAAACTGTATTCAAGATCAACTCCGTTCGTGTAAATACGAATACCCGTTTCAAATTTCTTCTTCTACTTCTTTTTTTTCTTTAAACGAAAAATGTACAAAACCGAAATTGGTCGAAGGCGGGTATTGAATGCCATATTTCCGAAAACAAATAATCATTTTTATTGAATGACGGTGTAAAAAGGTTCCCCGTCGAGTGGGGGGCGTTTCTTATACAATTTCTGAATTATGCCGGCACCCTTTGCAAAGTATCGTCCTAAGTGTCGAATTTCTAGGGACTCACCCTGTATATCCTTATTATGCGTGCGTGCGTGTGTGTGTGTGTGTGTGTGTGTGTGTGTGTGTGTGTGTGTGTGTGTGTGTGTGTGTGTGCGTGTGTGTGTGTGTGTGTGTGTGTGTGTGTGTGTGTGTGTGTGTGTGTGTGTGTGTGTGCGTGCGTGTGCGTGTGTGTGTGTGCGCGCGCGCGTGTGTGTGTGTGCGCGCGCGCGTATGTGTGTGTGCGTGTGTAAGTACACATATATACGATCGCGAGAAACAAGGAACAGAATAAAGCAAACAGAACTTTTTCGTACATACCTATCTATCTATCTTTGTTGACACGGTTATTTCAACCTTTGAACAAATACCGCGTTTGAAATTGTTTGGAACGTAAAGCAAAATTCACCGAGGACCTCCGCTTCGGTGTCTGGTTGATCCATCAAAGTCGTTGTTCAAATCTCATCTACGCGGTCTCGTTTTATTGGGCGCTTTTGTGGCTTCCGTTTTCGACAGAAGCGTGTATTTTACGCTGGATACGCTGATCGTTTTTGTAATGATCCTGTAAATTGGATACAAATTTCAGCACGGAAGGCTTTAACGAAGAGGATGTCTTTGCACAGACTGCGAACGGTGTCGCCATTTTGCATAGGAAAAAAACTATCAAGATTTTGTTGTACTCTTTTTGAGCATATATTGAGGAATAGTTGTCAATTTTCAATAAAGTTCATCAGCTCATCCCAAAACACCGCAGCGGTGCTAGTTTTCAACCTGGTAGAATGGTGCTACTTAATCGCATATCCAGAAATGCTGGACGTCGCGAAAGAAAAAAAAACCGCGTTCTGGCCCTGGAACCATTGCAATCGGTGAAAAAAGAGCTGGAAAAAATTGCAACAACTACATATCGCTCCGGATGGTTGATACTTGTGAGAGAAAAAAAAACAGGCCACTACCTTAAAAGAAACATCGCGTTGAAATTTCTCAGTTGATTGCTTCCACAAATCTGCTGCAGTGCTACGAACAATTTCTACTTTTGTGGAATTATTTTACACAAATAATCCAAACTCTCCAAGCTCTTCCACAGTCTGATTTTATTCTTTCTCCTTCATTGCAGATATGCACGGTGACTGTGAGTGTATCCTCAACGCTTTTTTCCCCTGCGCTTCTCGTTCATGCAACCACCGATCCAACACACCACTCCGCATTCCGAGAAAAAAAAGGTCTTAAACCGCGCATCCGATTCAAGGTAGGGCGCGAACGCTCATACCACTCTCTTTTGCGCGGTTGGATGCGAATGTTTGGTATTTAAAATAATAATAACAACGATCATAATGCGGGCTTTGTGCCATATTCAGTTGTATTCGGTAGTCAAGTGAAATGTCTGGAAGCCCTGACTACGACAGTAATCCATATGCTGTATGAGGGCGAGATGATACTCTCTTACGGGTGTGTGTGTGTGTGTGTGTGTGTGTGTGTGTGTGTGTGTGTGTGTGTGTGTGTGTGTGTGTGTGTGTGTGTGTGTGTGTGTGTGTGTGTGTGTGCGTGTGTGTGTGTGTGTGTGTGTGGGTAGACAAGAAGGGGGAAGTCAGGGCGTAACGATAATGGCTTTGGAGTGTCGCGTTCCGCTAGTCTATCCGCGAGCTCCCTCATCGCGTTGTTTCTCAGCTCGTTTCGCAGCACTGGTGTTCACGTGGTATATATATTATATATAGAAAGCGGAGAGACGAGTGGATAAACCGGAAAGTGATATGTATATAGGAATAAGAAGGTATGCGTGTGTATGTCGGAGAATGACTCGCGAGGTGTGCACTGCCGGTGATAGCACCGTCCTCCAGCTCCTTCACCAAACCAGCTGTTCCTCGATCGTGTGCCATCCATTTCGCCCCTGGATTCCCAAGATCCTCTGAGGGGGGGGGGGGGGGGGCTGAATAAAGGTATGGCTATAGTGCGATATAGTCGAGCTATGTGAGGAAGAACTGTTAGCCAAACACTCAAGGGAGTGAGTCCTCGCTAAATGCTTGCAAACGTTATTACCGTGGAAGAGTTGGAATGACCGCGCTGAAAAGAACTGCCGACTTATGGTTGGTGAGCAATCAAATGCCTAGGGGGTTGGGAGATCTTGCGGTCGAACGGTCAACAAGGAGTAAGGTCTTCCAGTCAGAAGCCAATTGCACAGAGACGGGTGGGAGATAATTGTCAGGGTGACTGGGGTGATCGGCAAGATCGGTAAGGCTTCTCATCAAAATCGGTTTCCAAATCAAATGGATACCAATTTTTATCACCGTGCGGATTAAGTGAAATTATACGCCAGATATATGCGTACGCCGTTTCATTGGTTTATGGGAATACCATCTGCTGTTCCCTGTTCTTGATTTTTTTATCTCGTCCTCTAATAGATTAGAGTTGTTTGATCGTATCAGGAGCATGGTGATCGTATCATGAGTAAGTCCATCATATTAGAACGAAGTCGATTACGTCAGGAGCGAGTTGATCTCATCAAGAGCAGATTGCTTACATCTAGAGCAGGTTAATTATTTCAGAGGCGTGTTAATAACATCCAGAGCTGTTTGATCATATCAGGGACATGTTCATCATATTATGAGCATGTTGGTTGTAACTATGAGCTGATTCAGCGCGATATAAGAACACGATGATCACACTTCGAACTGGTTGATTACATCAGGACCATTTTAATCATAACAGAAGCAGGCGAAGAATATACGGAGACGGTAGATCATATCAGGAACAGGTTGAGCATTTCATGGACACCTTAATCACATTAATTGCCGATTGATCATGTCAGTCGCATGTTGATCATGTGCCGTGGTGTTTGATCTTATCAAAGTCATGTTGAACACATCAAGAGCAGGCTGATCACTTCAAATGCTGATTGACCATCACCACAAGCAGGCAGTTAATCACCTCCGGATCAAGTGGAGGTCTAATTCGAAACACGCTTTTTCCTCGGTTCTCGAAAAAGGGGGATTCTCCCCTCACCATCCGGCCATCCAAAATTGTGACGTAAGCGAAATGCAGGAAAAGGATTCCCGGCTCTTGTCCACTTGGACAAATTATTCTGTCTCGTAGTCCGGATATCCCAATCCGGTTTTATATCCACTCGGTTCCCTCTTACCATGCCTGGCAATTTAATATGTATGAACGGAGCTTCATCCATCGAATGGGGTTTTCCAGGATCGGATGGAGCTTTCCCAGTTTCCGCGCACGTTAGCTGCTGCCATGTCAACATTGTATCACCGGAATCTTGACATTCGCGAGACTTCCCGTCGGACGGTCCGGCAGGGGCGGAGAGGGAGGAGGCAACGAGACTGGAATAAGCCGGGACCACGTAAAAGGGAGACTGACATTGAAACCGAGCGTCCGGCGGAGTTCGGTTAGGTTGATTGACGCTAATTATCTCAGCGGGAGACGGGGATATTATTCTTCATTCGGTATCGCGGATAACGCGGTTCCGCCAATGGCTCCAGTCTTATATGCGCATAATCTACAATGAAACTCCCGTAATGACGTGGACGAGAAAGGGATTCCGGAAGATTCCGCTATAGTCGTGAGAAACTATGGACAAAGACTAGCAGGAACGAAGCTGCAGAGCGGAAATGAAGAAGTCTGCTGTCACGACTTCCAGTTCGCGGTGATCTTCTTCACAACTGATTCCCGACTAACGAAGCGAATCATATTTGCATTTGCCGAGTATTCCACTATTAAGGTCCAATGATACAACAGTCTTCGCTTACGATTCCGCCATGTACGCTTACATATTACGATTTCGATAACCTCCAACGAACTCTAGTCATTACGCCACATCCGCCATCCACAACAGCTTGCGCCGACCGATTCTATTCTTCCAAACCCCAGGTTCATAAATCTCCAATAATTCTAGAATATCGCACTCGGCACGCATTTCGAAGCAATATTATTGGGATTACCCTAGAACAATTAGTTTTGGGAACAAAAAAGTGAACACAGTTTTTTATTAACAGAGTTTGATCCACAATATTTTCGAGGCTGTTGAAAAAAAAGTTACGTCTCAAATGCGCATCGTTATCGATGCTGCTGTTCGATTAGTCCAGTATTTTTCAACCTTCTTGCATACCCTCTAGACGTAAAAAAAATTCTGGCGACTCCCTTCCTCCCCAGAGCAGGCAAGAGAAGCTTCGAAATTATTAGTGGCATTCGCCACTTCCTACCTATGTGAACTAATATTCCAGTAAGAAAAACTAAAATCCAGAACTTTTAACGTAGAATTAGAATTTTTTACTGAAGCTACATAGTTGCGTACTGAAAGTAACCCCAATGAAATGTTGCCCCTCAACTCGCCCCAACTCTAAGAGATCGGGGTTCAAAACTTAAAAATCGCCGTATCTCGATAATGAATAACCTGATCCAAATATGTTTCAAACAAAAGTTGTTTGGTAAAATAAAATACGTACAAAGTTATGTGATGTTCAACCCCCTATCTTTGAAATAGCGGCTCAAAAAAGATTAGAAAATTCGGGGTTGATGCGTGTGCGAGCGGAGTAGACATTTCACTGCACCCTTGTCTGGGTCAGTGGTGCTCTCACGTTTTTGTGCCGCTATTTTCAAAGATAGGGGATTGGATGTTAGATAACTTTATACGTATTTTATCATTCCAAACAACTTTTGTTCGAAACATTTTTTGATCGGGCTATTAATTATCGGAATACGGCGATTTTTAAGTTTTCAACTCCTATTCCTTAGGGTTGGGGCGAGTCGAGGGGAAAAATTTAATTGAGGTTACTTTCAATATGCAACCATCTAGCTTCAGTAAAAAATTCTAATTCTCCGCTAAAAGTACTGGGTTTTCGTCTCTTTTACTAAACTATAACGTTCTCTTCAATAGTGAACATAAAAACTAAGAAGAGAAATAGGCTCCAATTAGAAAATAATTTGGTTATTTGCGTCTAAAAAAGAGAACCATGACACGACAACTTATTAAAAAATAAACAGGCATAGCCTTCTCACTGAAATTGTTGTATTTTATTGTAGTATAGGAACTACATTTTACTAGTATAGGACCTTGCTTTTTACTTTTACCTGGCTTACGACCGCGACCCCCCGAGCAAGACATTGCGACCCCCCCTGGGAGTCGCGACCGACACGTTGAAAAACACTGGATTAGTCAATCCACAAGGTCTTCGAAGGACGTCAAGTAATCAAACAGAACTCGTAAAGCATATTCGAACCCGTGCCTTTTTGTTGACGTTTCTATCCTTTCTCCATCGAGGCGTAAAACCGAAGTCATTATTTGGTCATGTACAATGACGAATCGGCGACTATAAAGCGGTTCTCGAAACTATCGTTTCTTAACCGAAAAACGCAACTTACACCCTCACACATGTGTGCATCTTCATCTCCGATTGTGCGATATAATTCCCGGCTGTCTAATCCGCAAATCTAAGGGTACGTACGGGCGTTACCCTCAAAGACCTTTCAAGGTTAGCAGCGAAAAGTTTGGGGGCGGAGGGCAATCTGAATGCACCTGGCTAAATCGCAGCCCGCTTATCAAACTTCCAGACCGAGTTCGTTCGAGGGATTCGGCGATAGGGGGCCAAGTTGCCTCGTTGCATTTGCATTCGAACCTTCGCGTACATCGCTCGCCGACTCCAGCCGATAGGGGATGACTGCAGGTTCGAGCGGAGTCGCTGCCAAGTGGCAATAAGTGTGGAAACGAGCGCGAGGGTATCCCTCATGATCCCGGGTAATTTTCATGCGCCATCCGATGTTGAATCGCGCGCCCACTGCATGTGGCGCAGTGCCACATTGGCCAGCGACATGACAACTGTTGCCGAAAGGAAGGGCTTGACTCGGAGGGCTCTACTGCCGAGGCGAGGTTCGTTGCGCCCTTTTGTCAGTCAATAGTTGACGGCCGAGGCCGGGAAATATACATGGCGACTTATGCACCTCTGGTGGCCAAAATGTAAGTTAATCGGGGATGATTTGCTTGATTAGAGTATCGAAGGTACCTATGTGTCGTTTTTTAATAATTCATCGGCCGGTCAATCATTTGAAATTATTCGCGATGTGGAATGAAATCTGAGGAAAAACCGCTATATCTTGTTGCAAAACTTTGCTCCTCTCTTTAGTTGTTTTGTCTTCGTTATTTATTTATTTTCATTGGCACAAAAATCGATGTACGCGTGAAATTGTAATTAGGAATAAGTATCGGCTGCGCGATTTTCCGTCGGAAATTAAGCAATGCTAGACAGGCTGGTGTACTTTCTGTACTAAATTCGTGCATCGACTTTCACCTGAAAGCAAATATGTATGAGTTTCCGATACGAAAATGAAAATATGAATCAAACGATGTATGTATTTTCAAGAGATGCAAGCTGATAAAAAAAAATGTGGAGCCACTGACGAAATGACAAACACACCGCGTATTCTTTATACAGTACGATGGCCTTCCATCGGTCGTTTTTTAACTTTGAATCGATGTACTGAATCGACGAAATGATTTTTTCCTATCGATTTTGTTTAGGTTATTTTTCGATCCGTTCACTCAATCCTGAGATTCCATAATAGGGCAAGTCAACTAGTGAATGAATTAATAATAACGCTGTAGGATTCAGATGGAGTGTAAGATAATTAAATTATGAAAAGAAATGTTTCAATCGCTATAGTTAACAAAAGATATTATTCTGATGATAGAAAAAAAAATCGTAATAATTGTAACAAATAACATTGAAGAAATTGATTAATAAGTAGCGAATTTACTAAATCGCCAATGAATGGACAACGCTACTAGTATATGGACACTCAACCGCCAGTAAATGAACATATAGTGTGGATAAACGCTGTAAAACATAACTATTTATTATTTATTTTTATTAAATGCTAGATTTGGACATCACAGTGTTGCACAAAAATTATAATATTTTTATACATGCGAGTATTATATTTTTTATTGCGATTTCGTAGAAAATACATAAAACTTGTTTGCACCCTAACGTGACATTTTCAAAACCCTATCAAAGTGTGTTTCAACGGAGAAACAAAAAACTAAATTTGGTCAAAATTTGAAAAACGAATGAAATGATTCGATGGCAACATTTAATGCAATGTACATTGTCAATTTCTAACGGTAATTAATTTTGCAATTATCAACAGATAGGTTAAATTTTTACTCTGCTGTGAGAATCATCAAAACAGAACCCATATGTCCATTCACTGCAAAGAGGTTGAAATACAGCACCGGTGGATAAACATGTCTAATTATGATCTATTATTACGAATTTAATAAAAATTTGTGCAAGAAATGAAAGATTAATTCTATCTTAAGTAATAAAAGCAATACTTACCCTCAAAATTCATGAATAACTATTGTTTTCGCCTTTAGCACACCTACCGTGTATAGCCGTATGGTAACTAATTGTAAGTTGCGCGGTGTGCAAGTAACAAACTAAAAAGATTCCGTGGGACGTCGAAATTTGATATTGAATTGAGAAGTCGGTTTTAACGACACCTGTGATTTTTATGCTAAATTACAGTGATTCGTGTTTTTATCGACAATCCATATTCTTTGCTTATTTTAAATATAAATCAGCTTTCGTCCATTCACTGGTCCCCTCCATTCACTCGGTTTAACATATTTTGAATTGTTTGTTTGTTGAATCGAATATGTTAATTCGGTGATGTCGTCAACATACTATATACGCCCTTTTGAGTATTACTTGAAACTTTTTGCAACAGTCGCCGTTAGCGACTTTTTACGACGCGTTTGCGGCTCGCTCTGCGCAGCCTCGTGATGTAGCCCGGGCACACGCATCGCCGCTGCTTTCTCGCACTTCTCGACAGCTGACTTCACCTTGCGGGCTACATGAACATATGCAGGGCGAAGCAGATAAAGTGTTACAGAGCAATAGTACTCAAACTATTGATCATATCCAAAAATGTTTGAGACAAACGTTTGAGTGTTCGAGAAGGCCGTCATACTGGACCATCCAATTTTTTTATCGGTGGAGGCGCTGAAGCTACGTCAAGGTCAACTCCACTTTTTTAAATGGATACTTTGCGTGACTAGAATGAGCTTGTGTTGTAGGTCGCTGAATTAATCTTAAAATCGGCAATAATGTCATCGAAAAAAAATACATAGTTCCATTGAAAAAAGTGGAGTTGACCTTGACGTAGGCTTCAGCGCCTTCACAGATAAAAAAAATAGGGTGGTCCAGTATGACGGCCTTCTCGAACACTGAACCTTTTGTCTGAAACATTTTTGGATATGATCAATAGTTTGAGTGCTATTGCACTTTATGTGCCTCACCCTGTATAATGTGTTCCAGTGATTTTTACGGCTCTCGCCACTAAACACGGTAAAAGCATTTATAATTGAAACAGTAAAACAAATGGTCCTTTTTAGGGCCAAAAATCTATGCGAGGAAGGTTCACCGTACCCAAAATTCATAATTCGATGAGTTCTTTCAGTATAGAAAACACACAGCCCTTTTCAGGGCCGAAAATGAATTTGAGGAAACTTCTTCGTGTTGCAAATTCAAACCTGGGAAAGTTCATCGAAATGATGAATGGCACGTCAAACAGTACATAGAGCTCATCTATCTACATAAATTTCAAGTACTGAAAAGTTTGAGCAATGATAAAACAACTTTTCATTGCTCAAACATAACGAAAAACGTATGTCCGTAGATAATGAGGCACTAAAAATGTTGATTAGCATCGCATCAAGCGCAGCGAGTGAAAAAAGTATGTGGGTATAGCGAAGGTAAATACTAATTTTTTGGGTCAATCGCAGACAACTAAAAACCAATACCTTTAGGTATCGCGGGCCGAGATATGAATTTGTCTGGCATCGAACATGTGCAGTGAGAAATCCTTAGCCCTTCAGGTGTTGAAAGTAAAAAATATAAATGTCTCTTAAGGCGCAGTGTCACACCTACCGAGCGGCTGTGAAAGCGAGAGAGATAGCTAATTTGCAGATTCCCAGTGTTTTCTGAGACGGTTGATATTTCGGAAAAAATAAAAGAAATATCAGCCGCTCTTCTGAACGACAGAGAAAACTGGACCGTAGGATTTTTACCGACCAGACGTGTGACACCCCGAGCACAAATCTTGCTCCGGCTACAAGAAAAACCTGATCAGGCTTCCTGATTTCTTTTTCCGGCCTTGATCGGGATTTTTTTATCAAGCCCTGATCATTTTTGAAATGCAATCCCTGACTTCGGTCTGATCAGGGTGAAAAGTGAAGGCCTCACATGCAGTTCGAAGAGAGAAGTTCGCTGTTGCTTCGGAAACCACCATCTCGTGACATTCTTCATTGCACTGCCAAACAAATTTTTAATTTAAGGAGGATCTATATAAATCAAAAAGGTTTTTACTACGATCCTATTTGTTTCAAATATATTTTTTTAGAATATTCAATAGAATATTTCATGAATCCAAAATAAATTGAAATACTTAATTTAGAGTTCTACCGCAATGATTTTGTATCATAATCCGTCATTCCCTGGCTTTCTGAATGGATTTTTTCGAAGAAAATATTTTGGTATCCACATGGGATCGAATCTAGAACCTACCTACCTATAACTACGCACGCTGCCCCTACGCTATCGAGTGTTTGTAGCATTTCGGTGGCAAAAGAGACCACATGAATTCCTATAATTGTTTGTTATATCACATAAACTATATCAATTAGTTAATATCATTGTGATACCCGGAAAAAAAGTTCATGTCTAAATGAATATGTTCATATATGTTGTAGATATTGTCATATATGTATCAGATATATTTATATCTGACATTTTACAGTATCATATATGATTAGGCCTGATTATATTCCACATCACATATGCATATAGAAGATCATATCTGATCAAATACAGTATCTGGCCTGACCATATATGAACTCATTTCTGTTTATATCTGGCTAAGTACCAAGGCGGTTGGCAGCGTGAAACCATATCTGAACATATATGATGTGATATATGAGCAGGCACGTTCATATAAAATTTTATCTCATCAGATACGATACCAAACCTGGAAAATATACGAAGTATTATACACTCATCCCTTATCGTATATGTAGTTCACTTGTTTACACATGAAAACATCTGAATATATGGAACGATATATGAGGATATGAGACGATGTCCGATCAGATATGGCACCTCACCTGACTGTATTATATGTGATCATGTGAGTTACTATAATATTGATAATTATTAACACGTCAAGTGATGACGTGTTAATAACCCCGCTCTATATATGTAAACATTTTAATATCTTCATGACTGCACTAACAAGATTTGATCTGTCTCAACAGGGTAAGATTTGCTCTGATATAGTCGGACTCATACCTGGTCTGATAGTTCAGATAAACTATGATTCTATCATATGGGCAGGTCTATTGGTCGTAGAAGTCCAGGTCTACTGCGATCCACGGTATTATATTCTTACACGGACAGACAGATCTGGTCCAATAAGTTTAGATTTGCCTGACATGATTAGATCTGGTCCAATAAAATCAGATCTACCTGACATGATCAGATCTGGCCCAATAAAATTAGATCTGGTCCAACAATATCAGATCTTGCCTAGGGATTGGATCTAATCAGACCTGCTGCGATATGGACGGGTCTGCTCTCAAAATTATCCAAATGGCTCTAATATGATCATACATGCTCATATATAAGCATACATGATCTGTCATGACACTACATGAACAGATATGGCCATTTTTCTTGTCTGATCATATCTGATTCTACAGATATGATTCAGATATATTCAGATATGAACTTTTTTTCCCGTGTAACTAGAAAGTTTTATCGAATATACTATAGATTTTTCAAACATAACCTATATATCCCTTTTATCTCTACCAACCGAATTAACTCGGTAATTATCGACTTCACAAAAAAACGTTCCAGACAAAAGTTGTATGGTGGGAAGGGAGCCATTAAATGCGACCATTTTTTTTTATTTCGGTGGAGTCGCTGACGCACAGTGGAGGTCACCTCTATTTATTTTAATGGAATGGTACATTTTTCTCAACCATCTTGTGGAGCACCCTCAAGTAGCATAAAAAACATTAGGACGTCACAGTTGTTCGACGTCATTCAAGGTCACCTATTAAAATGAAATACAAATCTAAATATCTCGGATCACTACCAAACTACCAAAAGCCGCCAAACTGTATGTACGTCCAGTTTCTTGATGATTGCTTGAAGTTAGCCGGATCAGGCGAATTGAATCAACCCGTAAGTCCAGTTGCCTGATCATCGCCTGAAGGTAGTCTGATCAGGCGAATTTATGCAAGCCGTAAATCCGTTTGCTGGACTATCGCTGGAAACCAGCCGGATCAGGTGACTGGAGTTAACCGTAAATCCAATTGCCTGACTATCGTCTGAAAATGGCCGGATCGGGCAAATCAAGGCACACCGTAAATGAGGCCTCCGTACAACAGTGTGATCAGGCCCAGTTGAGGTCGTAAATTTCCAATAAGAATACGTAAAAGTGCGTGAGCGATTTTTACTGCCGAAAGAGGCCAAAAAAATTGAGTCATTAAAAAGAAATCATATTCGTTGCATTTCAACGATGTAAATTTCAATGTCATCGTATAACCCAAGTCCTCGGATAAATCAGATAAAAAATATACATTTCTGGTTACTGTGAACGGAAATGCGCTTTCGATCCAAGACTTTCCGCTAAACAGAACAGAAAGTTAATTATGTGGAATTCCATTCCATCGAACACGGGTAATGAAAAATTCGTATATTCAGGTACTGAATAGCCCCAAATATGAAGTTTCTATATGTTGCTCAAACACAACAAGAAAAGTATACCTGTCAAAATATGGATGTGTTTTTGCATTAATTGCACCGGATGGAAAATATCTCTAGACATTGCGAAGTGGAATATATAGATTAGCCTGCTCCATCGCAGACAACGAAAAATTCACGCCTTTAGGCATCGCGAAGCCAAACATATGGATTTGTTAGCTGGATCGCAGACAACAAAAAAATACGTACCTTTGGGTATCGAGAGGCAACAAATGTGAATAGTTTCTGTATCAAATATCGGCAAAGAAAAATTCTTAGAGCTTTTGGTGTCGAAAGGGTAAAAATAGTTTAAAACAAATCAATCAGACAAAAAAGTATACATTTTTGGATATTGCGAATTCATCTAATTCGAAGACAATTACAATTACAAAATATTTATTTACAGCGGCCTCAAGCATAATCATGAAGACCAACCATCCAAACAATACCAACGTATGAATATTGCAGAATTTACTTCCCTAACTGGAGTTAGCAAATAACCGTGCAAACACGTCGATTTCTTAACTATAAGGAGTGAAGTATCTTTTTCATATATCCATAACATTCGATAATCAATTTACACGGTGTAAGAAACGGCATGTTCTGTTTTTATAATGAAGGGCGAATGATTGTACAAAAAAACAGCAATAGTTGTGATATACTTGCCTTCGGTGTTAGTGATAATAACGTGATGGGGTGTACCTTAATGCTTGGATTATTATTTTATTCAATGACAATTCCTTTGACAATATTGTTTATATAGTTTGTTCTTTTGTATGTTCAACATAATTTAAAAAATAAAATTTGTAAGGTTATAAAATTAATAAAGGTTTAAAAAATGATTTTTTATTCATTTTATGTTACCGATGCCATTTTCCAGGTTCCTACGGATTTAAACATCTTAATACTTTTCCCTTCTCAATATAAATTTGAAACTATAGTTTCTTCACATATTTGAAATTCACTTGTCTTTGCACTGAAACAAAACGAAAAAATTCCCTCGCAGAAGGATATGCCAATTTCTTTTAAAATCTATGAAAAAGTAAAAAAAAAGACGCCAAGCAATTAAAACCTACCGAAAACATTATCGCTCGTTTTACCGTATCAAAAATTCTGATTTAACTCAAAACATTTTTATTATAATCCAAACAATGGTTTGATTATAATATTTCAATTCGAATGGAAAAAAAAGTGAAATTACTTGTTATAAAATAGCAAAGCAAGATTAATATTTTTCAAAGTATTTTATTTTCATTAAAAAAATATTGTTACCATTATATGGGAGTTTCTCTACTAATTGGAAAGTACGACGCCGTCCTATGCATGTTTTTTTCTTAAAAATAATAAAACAAAGTATGTACAACGGAAGGTAATGATAAATTAAACATATTTACAGTGGGTAAAAAAAAGTATTTGTTCACGGCGTTTTTTTTTCAAATTATCCTACGAAATAAATAAAATGCTTTATTAAGTTTCTGTGTTCGATAGCTTATCCTAAATATACATGGTGACTGTTTATAAACATCTTGGGAAAACACGAATATACAAATAAAGCCAAACTAACAACACTTTCGTGTGAGATGTACAAATACTTTTTTAACCCACTGTATATCTTCAAAAAGCAGACACATTTTCTCCTTATTTTGAACGTATGGACGATTTTGTGGAAATTCGTCATAGGGGACGGTAATATATTCCAGGGGACTGTTTAAATTTGAAAAATGTCTTTTTTATCAAATTTAACCACTGAATTATCTTTTTTTCTTTACCACAGGGTATGACGTATAGGCAATGATAAATCAAATAAAAAACACATGCTGAATTATTACTATTTTATCGGTCGCGCATATTTTGACCTAATCTTCTTAAGTGCTTACAGCACAACTGGAATTAAACTTATTAAACGCAACTTTGTACTTTAAAAACGTGTTCATTATTAAACGTCTCAGTCTAAAAAATAACAAGGTCAGTCATGTGATTATCTTCATAAAGGAACGTCAACTGCTTCAGAGAAAACAAACGTTATCTTACACTATTAAATATCACAATCAACATCTTGCTATTAATACTGAGTGTAGTAAGTAATTGAATACCTGTAATTATAGCGTATAATGAAATCAGTCGTATCGTGGCTTTTTTTAGAAACAATTAGACCTTCATAATTTATTTTTCACAGACACCCGAGTCAAAATGTTCAACGCGAAAAATGAAGGCTTCCCGAATCAAAATTTTTAGCCTCTTCTGAACTCTCGCAGGACCCATTTCTTTTGTAATACATAAGCCGCCAGCCTCCGTTGAACCTACCAATTCCCATTTGTCGAGTTCAGTGCTATGAAGAGATCTTCTCTTGGTCCAGTGGAGCCTCTGTCAGACCTCCCAAACCTTTTTTCGACCGCCAGTTTCAGTGAAACGTGCAGAACACAGGCCTCTTTAACCTGCTTTCGATCCCAAACCGTTGCCTCAACCCTACTTAACCTGCTTTCGGCCCAAATTCGATATCTCCTCCATCATCACTCCATTGTGGTCTGATCGGTAACCTGTTCGATGATCAAAATAATACGTTTTCCCTGATTATCGCCCGAAAAACGGTACAGGCAAATATGCATGATCAGATGATGAATAAATACTACACAATTAATTAAAATACATCGTCACCTTATCAAATTATTAGTGGAATATTAATATGCGAAAACAATCAAATTTGCTCAATATCGATTTATTATTTTTTGTAGAGGATTCATAAAAGAATGCTCGTATATACAGTCTTACTCCAATTCTATCGGGTTAATGGGTCTCACGTTTCCTGTGAGAAAAAATCTCACAGGAAAATTCTTTAAAAATGCCAGGCTATCCAGTATAAACTTACGCGACTCTTTACATCCTTGACATTTCTTCTTGAACCCTCTAGTTCTTCAGTTACATTGCATTATCTACAATTAGTCTTTTTTAGCAAAAAAATGAAATAACTTTGCGAAAAAATTGTACGAAACTTAAAAAAACGAAAGTAAAGCTCCTGCTACCCCGTTCAAGTTTATCATGGATAAACATTACAATTTTTTTTTGCATAAGTCCTCGATGGTCGAAAAAAAGCCGAAAAACAGTCACGTACAAAAGTGCGTACCGGGTCGAAAAAAAATCAGTAAAAAATATTTCAAAAAAGCAAAATAAAGCTGAATTTGTTCTCTTCAAAACGCCGTTCGGTAAATTTGGTTACCTTTTTTTTACGAAGCTATATAACTTTTAGTGCAGCAAGAAATATCGACTGGTGTATCCAAACTTTTTAAGCGACGGTGTATATTATATAATACTATATATATATTATACTTGAAATATGTGGCTGCGTTAACATATTCGAATATACACTACCAGTCAAAAGTATTCGGACACTTCAGATAATTGCAAAATTATGGTAGAATAATAATTATTTTACGAAGATACTTTAAATCTCTGTATAATTAATTAATTATATAGACCTTAATAGTATCTTCGTAAGATAATAAATGAAATAAATTATATTACTCTTACATTATTTGGCAATTATCCAGCGCTCAAAAGTTTTGCGATTATGTGGATTATCCGGAAACTTTTGGCTGGCAGTGTAGATCTAAATAACACATAATTTTGATATCTATATGAAACGTTAGGGTGTTAATTATAGTCTATTTCATGTTCTAAAAGATTGAAATTGTCGGTTTGGAATTCAACCTCATTCGATTTTTTTGTTTATTTCTTTCCTTTTGTTTTTTTTTTTGGTTCATTTAATAATGAGTCGATAAATGGCAATGGCCGATTACCGTTGATTTCAAATGAAGGATTTGGTTTTACTTTGTCTTCATTTTTAGCACGTCGAAAATAGAAAAAATATTTCCACGTGTATGTGTCAAGCATATTTTTATTTCTTTCCTTTCTTTCATATTTTCATTTTATCTAAATATCATAATATTAACTAATCGCGTCTATTGATTCTTTTTTATTTGAATTAACTAGATTTTTCATAGAACCAAATTTTTCCTATTGCATTGCATTGATGGATTTATTTATTTCAAATATGTTTATTTATTCAAATCAATCTATTTAATATAGTCCAATAACTAAATATTCTATTTAAAAGGTGGAGAGAGAGGAGTTATATATATAAGTTATGTTTGAAAAATCTATAGTATATTATTCGATAAAACTCTCTAATTATCACAATGATATTAACTAATTGATATAGTTTATGTGATACAACGAATAGTTATAGGTATTCATTTGGTCTCTTATGCCATATTACGAAGATACTATAAAGGTCTATATAATTAATTAATTATACAGGGCTTTATGGTATCTTCGTAAAATAATTGAACGATTAAACGAACTTACCTGTAAGTCATGTTTGATCGTAATTGTATGAAGCGCCTCTTCCGAAAGATCAGCATGTAGTACCCCTACTCATTGCCTAAGTAACCACGTATACAAAGTCTATAAAATTATGCCCATAGTGGGCTATGAATCCCTCCGCTACCGCTGTTTCTTCATTACTTTAAGGTAGCCACAACTCTTCTGGGATATCTCTCGTAGGGAGATGGGTATGTTAATTTTTATAACAATTGGGAAGGGACTCTGATCTTTCGGAGGAGGCGCTTCATACAATTACGATCAAACATCACTTACAGGTAAGTTCGTTTAATCGTTCTATTGTATTTTGCGCTTCTTCCTCAGATCAGCATGTAGATGTTTGAAGTTGTGGCACAATCCGTTGTTCGCGTATATTTTGAAAGAAGCCGATTACCGAAATTATTATTATTATTATTTTTTTTAGACTTTATTGCTCCGGGCAACACACTTCCTCAGTTTGCACTGGGAAACATTCACCTACCCCCGGGGGTTAGGCTCGGTCTTAATCTAGACCGGAACAATAACGCTGGGCGACACTCGAGGGTTCCGACATGACCTCGACTGCCGCCCAGTAAAAAAAAAACGCGCGAAAAGTCCAATGAATCGCTCTGCGATAGCCGCTCCCTCAAGCCAGAGGGTTAGCGGTTACCGCAGTCCACAATCGTGTTGCCTGAGTAAACGGAGGGACCCAAGTATGACCGCCTTCTGCATCCGACCTGCTAGCAACCGGACACCGGGTTTGCAAACCGGTATGCCAGCGAGGCCCGATACAAAAGACTCCTTCATCCCCCCTAGCGCGCCGATGATGAGGACAACGAGAGTTACCCTGAATCCTCGGTGCAAACGACGTAGCTCGGCCAGGAGAGGCTGATACTTGAGCCGTTTCTCCTCTTCCGTTCGCGACACGTTCACTTCGGCCGGAGCCGAGAACTCAATGACGTATATCGTCTTGTCGTCGAAATCGAAGAGGACAACATCAGGCTTAGTCGCTTGTAGCGGCCCGATGGTCGCGAATGAGAAGTTCCAATAAATCTTGCACCTCTCGCCCACGACAACGGACTCAATATCTCCTGGTAAATAAGGCGGCACGGGCTCCCGATCTATCCCATAAGAGTGCCGTAGATGGTAGTACAACACTCTTAGGACCGCGTTATGGCGATGGATATAGCCGGAGACTGCATATACTGGGCAAGCCGACAGTAGATGCATTAGTGTCTCCGGCGATTGTTTGCATGCACGACACAAAGTGGTCGGCAGAGGCTGACCCAAAACGCGGCTGCGATATACCAGGGTGTTGATGACTCCGTCTTGGCAGGCGCAGATAAACCCTTCGGTCTCGGACTTCAGTCCAGCTGACCGCAAGAAGGAAAAGGTCAGCTGGGTGGACAGCCCCTGTTCCTCGATGTGGTGAAAAAACACACCGTGCATGGGTCTGTCCACGTGCTGCCGAGTCAGGACAGTCTGCTCGGCAGCCCTGATTGCCCGCCGACGTCGGGACTTGGGCAACTGAGCGACGGAGTCTGTTGGCAAGGCGCCACGCCGGCGCCGACGGAACTCCAAGCCGAGGGTCTCTGCCGCACGATCTGCCGCCTTATAAAGAAAAGCACCCGCCCCATGAAGCTTATGCTGGTGCACAATCTCCAGGAGCGGGTCCGAGCTTGTTATCACGTCGCTTGCTATTCCGAGGACCATGCGGTCATGAAGACACTCCAATCCCAAGAGCCCACGCCCGCCGCTCTGACGCAGCATATAAAGGCGCGGGGTGGAAGATCGAGGGTGCAGACTCCGTTGGATGTTCATTATTTTGCGTGTACCGATGTCCAGCTGTTTAAGCTCGTCTCTACGCCATTTGACGACGCCAAAGGAGTAGAGCAGGACCGGGACAGCGAGCATATTGGTGGCAGTGATCTTATTTTTCCCAGACAGATCTGATTTCCAGATCCGTCTGAGACGCCGCCTATACTCGCTGCGGAGGGCCCCCTTGACACCCTCAGCGTCTTGAAGAGAGCGCTGATCGATGCCAAGGTACCGATAAGACCCCCCGGCATCCAGGTGTTTGAAGACGCTCCCGTCCACCAGCCGAACATCAGCCGCGACACGCTCTGCTCTCCCTCTCCTGAGATGAAGAAAAGCGCATTTGTCCAATCCGAAGTCCATTCCCGCCGCCCGCGTGTACGTCGCTACGATGTTCAAGAGGAGCTTAAGCCCCGCCTCCCCGGGAGCGTATAGCTTGAGGTCATCCATATAAAATAAATGGGTGATTCCTCGCCCACGCTCCCCGGGGGGCCCCGCTTCGTACCCGCGTGCAGACCGCGAGGCGATTGGTAAGGGTAATAGCGAGATGCAAAACAGGAGGGGGCTGAGAGAATCTCCCTGGATAATCCCCCTCCTATATCCCGCCACTCCGGTCGACACGTTGCCTTCACTAGTCTTAACTGTGAAGCGTGTCTTCCAGAGCGGCATGAGCTGCTTAATGCATCTCACTATGTAAGGACTCACCGAAAGGCGCTCGAGTAGGTGTATAATCAGTTTGTGACTGACAGTGTCGAACGCCTTACGGTAGTCTATCCAAGCGACCGAGAGGTTACGCTTGTGCTGGACCGCATCTTGCGTAATGCAACGGTCCACCAGCAGGTTCTCCTTACAACCTCCCAGTCCCCTCTTGGATCCCCTTTATTCGTATATCTCCCGCCATGCAGGCTCGATCTCGCGCAGAACACGCTCATAAAGAATCTTTGTGAAGATCTTACAGAGCGCATTCAGACACGTTATCGGGCGGTAGTTCTCCGGATGAGACAAATCCCCTTTTTTGGGGAATAGCACTGTCCTTCCCTCTGTCAGCCACGCAGGGATGGGCACCGTCCCATCGATGAACGACGAGAAGATGCGGGCCAGATGGGTATAGGTGCACGTGAATTTCTTCCACCAGAAGATGTTAATCCCATCTGGTCCGGGAGCGGCGTGGTTCCTCATGCTACTCACCGCCTTCTCCACCTCACCCCGCGTGACTGGAAGACAGTCGCCACGCTGACTCGGCTGTTGCCGGCAAAACGCGTCGAACCGCCCCAGAGCTGGAGTGCTTTCATCAAAATGACCCTCCCTGCTATACAGTTCTCCCCAAAACCGCTCCACCTGAACAACTGTTGGCGCTGTGTCGGGGGCAGGCGTAGGTGGTTGGAACCAGCGGCCTGGGTCAGAACGGAAGAGGGCGTTGTCTAACGCCCGACCCAGCCGCCTCTCTAGGGATTGCTTCGCAACCCCCAGGTTCCGCACCTTCTCCACGTAGCGTTCCTTCACAATAAGAAGGATAGCTTTGTTCAATGTGTGGTGACGGCATTTCAGTTCCGAGCTGATTTTTCGGATTTTAGGGGTAAACGCCCTCCCCGCCGTAATGAAGTCTAACACACATTGAACACGAGATGCCTGCTTCCGCGCTTCATTGATCTTATTCTGGAGCTGTGCAACGCGCCGCCGAGTCTTAACCACGAACGCCGCCTTATCATTGCGTGTCCGAGGTTTCGCCTCAACAGCCGCGTGATACACAGCCCAGTTCAAGCTGAGGAGATCAGCAGTCTCAGGGATTGCTGCCGCAAGGGACTCATTTGCCGCTTCTAGGCAACCAGGCTGAAGAGAAAATTTCCCAGTGATTCTCTCCCTCCTTGTTTCCCAGTCCTCTGTCAAATCGACGCGCCAACGGGGGGGATCCGACTGCCGGGGGGACCGATCTTGAGGCCGTCCGGCAGAGCTCCGCACTGAACGCGCGGAAGAGCGCCTGCCGGACAGCTCTGGTGGTAGTAACAAGAGATCGTAGCCTTGTCGTCGTAAACGGGCGGCCTGGTCTCGCAGATGTTGTTGCGAGAGGTATGCAAGCTCTGGGTGCACTTGGCTCCACAGGGCCTGCAACCTCGCCATGTAGCCCCTTCGCGACGGCAGGCTATCCCTCCAGCAGCGGATGAGGTCCTACTTGAGTTCCTCCGTCCATTCTAGGCGCCGATTTCGAGCCGTAGTCGTTGCCGTGGGTCCTATCCGGGTGCCCCTCCCAACTGATCCTTGGTCCCCATCCGAGAGGGACTGGTTGTGGGGGGCCTGACTAGGTGGTGTTCGAACCTAGTTTTCGGCGTGCCAGGTGGTTGGCCTGGCACGTCGGTGGCTATTGCGAGGGAGTTGTGCTCCCCCGGGCGATGGGCACGCCAGCTTCCCTACGCTATACGGGTTATTATTATTATTATTATTATTATTATTAATATTTGGTAGTCATCATGTTTAACTATTCAGAAATGCCTGAGCAAATAAGGTTTTATCTTGGATAATTGGACGATTATAAAATCTAGCGAACGTCTGTGACTTTTGTGTCCATCCAACAGTACTTCTTATTAAATCAATATTGACACCCCTTGCTTTCGCAGCAGAAGAAGACGCGTGTCTCGCACTATGAGCCGAAAAAATATCTGTATCTATTCCACTTTTGTCTAGGGCTTGTTTCACCCATTTGCTTAAAGTTTGAGATCCGACTGCCTTATGGGGTTTTCGCACCGCCACAAAAAGTGTCTCGCACATCCCTCGGATCCTTTCAGTTCGTTCGATGTATATTCTTAATGTTGTCGCTCCACATATGTTCTTATCTTTTTTAAACACCGGTAGAGTCAACAGGGGCTGTTTTCGATTTCGACCGCAGGTTTTAATGATATCAGGGATCTTAATGATCAAAACCCCTTCCTGCCACCTTATATTCTCCACGCGGATAAGAGCCAGGATCTGCATTCTTTGACCCGTCACCAGCGCCAGTAGAGTAACGACCTTCATTGCAAGAACGTCCATGGGTAGGTCTTCATTGCTTCCTAAACTTTTAAGATAATCCAGGACGACTCGTGGTAATCCAGGACCTTCGAATATTAAAATCCTGTCCAATCTGCGGTCCAGCTATCAGTGATATTGCTGATCGAAGGGTATTGAGTGAACTGAACGCTGCCCCTTTATGGAATTCTTCAGCCAAGGCTTTCAGAACTTCTGTGTTCGATGGTTTGAATGGGTCGATGTTTTCCTTGTTGCAAAAAATCCACCATTTTTTTAAAAGCACTGTCGTATTGTTTGAGCGAAGATTTCCGTATTGACCCGATCATGATGTCGCGTGCCTCTGTTGGAATATTATTTATCTCGTAGGCTTTCCACAAACAATTCCGGCTACCAGAGTAAGTTGTTTCCATAATGGGTGTGGATCTCTGTTGACGGATACTAGCATTGATTCCTCAGGAGTTAACATAACGATTTTGCTTACATGGAGGGATTGGAATCGTGGGTGCCACGGTTGTGCTGGCCAATTTGGTACAACCATAATGCCCGTTGCTCTTTCTTCCTTTACCTTGCGCAATACTCTTAGAACGAGAGCGAAAGGAGGGAAAGCATAGAAGAGGGAAAACTGTGACCACCCGAGTAGAAATATTGTCAGGCTGGCCTGATATTTGATCTGCGCCTGATCAGCTTGTAGTACGAAGGCCTTACTTAAGTTTGCCTTAATTTGCCTGATCAAGCTGGGGTCAGGCGGTGGTCGAGCAACCGGACTTACGGCTTACTTCAATTCGCCTGACCCGGCTAGCTTCAGGCGATGTCAAGCAACTGGACTTACGGGTTACTTCAATTCGCCTGATCCAGCTAATTTCAAGCAATCATCATGTAACTGGACTTCTACAGTTTGGCGCTAAAAACGTGCCTAACCTCATCTTGTCAAATGATACACAGACACGAGAGAAGCACGAGACATATTATTAATCACTTTATACATTTTTACATATAACGTGTACGTTGTGAATAAGATGGACAAACACAATCGGAAGAAGATTGCGCAACGACTGTGTCTGCGTGAATAGCGGGCTCTAAATAAGGGAAAAAACGAAGAAATAATACAGCAGCAGGTTAGTATAACAATTAATTTTTTTCAAAGACTTACAATTCTTAAATCTATAAATGTAAATTGAATTAAATCTGACTATAAATTAACCATACGCCAAATTATATATGCGTTGGTTGAAATATTTATTATGATACATTTGACAGATCCGGAACAGATCCTCTCAGCGAGGAACAACTCGAAATTCCTGAGGATTGGCATGTGTTGGCGCTACCACTATGTAAGTAGATTTATATTTGTTTTGTGTATCGCTTTTATGTTTCTTTTCTTGGTCCGTCTCCTTTGTCAGAGGAGAAGAAGAGACAGCGTAGGCCAACCAAATAATGGTAAGCTGACAGCGTAGTTCAATCTGGTAAATGTTTTGCCATCGGTGCTGATTAGCCCGGACAGCGCAGGCTAACCGAATAATAATAAGTTAACTGCGCAGTTCAGTCAAGTGAAAGTAATTCTATCGGTGCAAGTTAGCCCATAAGAAATGCACTTCGGATGGACATTACATTCACTGAACTGACTACGCTGTCAACTTACCATTATTTGGTTGGCCTTTGCTGTACGGCCCCGGACAGCGTAGGCTAACCGAACAATGACAAGTTGACTGCGTAGTTCAGTTAAGTGAAAGTAAGTCCATCGGTGCAAGTTAGCCCATTAGAAATGCACTTCGGATGGACATTACATTCACTGAACCGCACTACGCTGTTAACTTACCATTATTTGGTTAGTCTTCGCTACAGGCCCGGACAGTGTAGGCTAACCGAATAATGATAAGTTGACTGGATAGTTCAGTTAAGTGAAAGTATTTCCATCGGTGCAAGTTAGCCCATAAGAAATGCACTTCGGATGGACATTACATTCACTGAAGTGCACTACGCTGTCAACTCACCATTATTTGGTTGGTCTTCGCTGTACGGGCTCTCCTGCTTCGATTCTAATTTTCGTTAAAAAATGACCGCTCGCAGCTTTTGCAACAATTTTTTTTCTTCTTTAAAGTAGATAATTGGATGGTGAGAAAAAGGAAAAAAAAAGAGCTCAATTTTGTGCCACCCTAATAAAATAATGTGCATACCTTATATAGATATATATGTAGACATTGAATTCTAAGTGGGATGAACATTTTCGTATTTTTCAGTGGCTGTCATTTCGAAATATAGGGAACACGGAATAGAAGTTCTTTCGAAGCAAATTGGACAAGCTGTTGGAGCGGTATCAAGGCCTGATTAATTCAGCAAAAGACTGGGACAAGTTTCGAGCGTCGCGTAAAAAAACGAATAGAACGCCCAATATAACGTTTCCTAGAAACGTCTGGTCATAAAAACGTTGAGCTCTGTTTACTTTATTCACGAAGTTTCTTAAGTTTTTGTTTGAAAAATATATTAGTTTATTTCGGGATGATAAGTGGAATATAATACAGTGATATATCTTAGTTTATTTCGAGTTTTTGTTCTATTACAAATACAAGAAAAATGATGTTTGTTTTCCATATAGATATATGTGAAAAATATATGTGATAAATTTTATATTAAGATTAAAAAATAAACGATCAGCGTTATTTATAAAGTGGTACCTTTTTCTCTTTTGTGTATGCGTTGTATTTTTTATTTCAGGAAAAAATCGGTCATCCTGAGCCGTGAAAAATCATATGATTTTTCATTTTTATCAAGCCGTGAAAAATTAAGCCCTTATCAGGCCTTAATTTTTTACGCTGATCAGGCCTTGATCTTTTACACTGACCAGGCCTTGATTTTTTACCCTGATCAGGCCTTGATAGTTTACCCTGATCAGGCCTTGATTTTTTACCCTGATCAGACGGAAGTCAGGGATTGTGTTTCAAAAATGATCAGGGCTTGATAAAAAATTCTGATCAAGGCTGGAAAAAGAAGTCAGGATGCCTGATCAGGTGCTTATTGTAGCTGGAGCAAGATTTCTACTCGGGCAATTAATCGTAAAGGCATCTACTGTCTCGCTTTTAGGGTCTCTGATCCAAGGCACGTAACGTTCGCATTTTGCATTAAGACGAGAGGCAAACAGGTCAATCTCAGGTTGTCCATAAGCTTCTATTATTCTTTCAAAGGCCTATTTAGCTAAACTATACTCCGTTTCTATTTCCAATCGCCGCGATTCGAAATCCGCCTCAATATTATCTTTCGTGTTGATATACGATGCTAACAAGCCGATCTTGCGTTGTTCACACCATTCCAAAATTTCTGTCGCTAGGTTATTTAGACTCTCAAAACGTATGCCGCCCATTTGATTGATATATGCAATGGCAGCTGTATTGTCAAGCCGGAGGAGAATATTACATTCCCTTTCGTGTCGCACGAAGTATTTTAAGCCGACGAAGGCCGCTTTCAATTCTAGGAGATTAATGTGGGATTTCTTCTCTTTCAGGCTCCAAAAACTGTTGTTTCCACATACAGCTCCCCACCCCGAAAGAGATGCATCGCAGAAAATTTCATAACGGAATTTTGGAGTCTCGAACGAATTAGAGGGTGAGCGTATGGCTCTTTGCCACCAGACGAATTCAGGCTGTAATGATTCTGGAATTCTCATGACGCTATTGTAACACCCAGAGTTAGTTTCTAGAGCTAAAAATTTGGCTCTTTCAAATTTTTTGGTGTGGCCTCGGCTACATTTTATTGCCGGGGAGCATGTAATTAACGTGCCAATAAACTCGGCAAGCTCTCAAATTTTACAGAACATCTTTCGTTGAAATTTCTGAATAGAATCTTCTATTTTTTGCCTTTTACTTTCCGGGAGTTCTAAGGTCATTTGTCCCTTATCGAAGATGAACGCTAGGAATTGGCAGCGTTTCTTGGGTGACAATTGACACTTTCTTTGATTTAAGACGAAACCCAGTCTTTCCAGGCTTACGCAAACTTATTGCACATCTTTCCGACATTTTTCATAGGTATCGCCAATGATTAGAAAATCATCTAAATATACTACCATAAGGAGGTGTCTTTTCCGTAAGTATGTTGTTACTGGTTTCAGCAGTTTCGTGAAGACGTATGGAGCAGTCGCTAGGCCGAAGGGTAAACACACAAATTCGTACAATTTCTTGTTAAACGAGAACCGTAAGAATTTTCTATAGCTCTCCGCGATGGGCACCGTATAGTATGCGTCCGTTAAGTCGAGCTTTGCGAGAAAAGAATCTTTGCAAATAAGATTAACCGCCGTCTTTCTATCTTCTCGTTTGAAGTGCTCGGTTCGGATAAATTCATTTAGTATTTTGAGATTAAGAATAAACCGATCTTTCCCATCCGGTTTTGGGACAAGGAATACGTCTGAAATGAATTGTCCCTTGGTTTGGCGACATGGCACAATAGCACCCTTCTTTAGTAGGTTATTAATTAGTTTGCCTAATTTTCTTTGTTCCGTTCTCGATTTTGTGGTCTCCCGAAAACTTTTCTGAACTGGTCGCTTCTCGAAAGGAATCTTATAACCTTTAATCCATGATAATATTAAACTATCGGACGTTATATTAATTCATTCTTGCCAAAAGGAACGTAGTCGGCCAGCAATAGGACTTACAGGGCTATTTGCCACCTGCGCCGTGGACGATTCTCCTGTCTGTGAGTCGATCGCCCGTTGTCCTCCCGTTTCCGAATTCCCGAGAGGTTCGGAGATCGCTGATAGCGTCGCGATTGTTTCTTCCCGCCCGATTCCATCGTCTGACGCTGTACTCTCGATGTGCGACGGAGCGGGGCTCGGAAGTTTTTTGAATTTTATGCAATGAATGGCTGTCGTAATATTCGTAGATCCTTTGATGCGCTTTCCAATGTCTTCGCAGCCTTTACCCTGTCTTCGATCTGTTTCCCGAATAGACATTCGTCTGGAGCTGATGCGCTGAGGACGTCCTTAAACGACGTATTGATATTCGACAATATCAAACTTCGACGTATCAGGGATTCGTCCCGTTGTAGGTCTGCCAGAATGCGTCCTGCATCGCTTAGTTTCTGTAAGAGGACCATCTCATCTCTTGCTCCATTGATGACATTGCGAAAAACGATTCCTACGGCAGCTATAGCTGCAATCTTCTTTTGCTTTGTAACAATTCTTTCGTCTCTTTTGGTGGCACTTTCATTCAGAGCTGCTTTAACCTCAGGTTTAATTGCCGGGGAATCGATGAAGACAGCATTTTCTGGTGGCGGATATTCGTTGAAGATCGTATCACGATCCTCGGATGGTAAGCCTTTAATATATCTTTAATATTTAGCCTTTAATATTTAATATATGGTCATTCTTTAATATATCTTGCCAACGAACCATTAACTCATTCGGTATCTTGGGCGCGAATTCGCGGGTCATCGTTGGACGATTCTGTCATATTTTCCGAACTGTCGACATTACCAGTTACCTTTTTAGTTTTGCACTGGATATCTGGTGATGCCTGGTTAGCGAGCTGGGACGTCAAGGCCTCACTGGGAACATCCGACTCTCCAGAGAGGACGCTAACTTGGTCCTTCTTGTGTCGATGATTTCGATCCGAATGTGTTTCGGTTAGAGCCTATTTGAACGACTCCTTTATTGGCAAGGATGTATATCGCCCAGAATGACGTTCGTATTTCGCCAGGGTGAACTAAGTACAGTTTGCACGGGCTGCGCCCTTCCTCATTCCGGTTAGACCTTCGTGAGTTGCGTATTCTGTCGAGTTCGTCCGTGGGTTAGAGCCCAAACGAACTACTGCTTCTTTGCATGGGCTACGCCCTTCCTCAACCACGTTAGACCCTCGTGAGTTGCAGATGCGCGAAGAGCTCGCTGATAGGTTAGAGCCCATATGAACTGTTCTTCTTCTTGCACGGGCTGCGCCCTTCCTCATTCAGGTCAAACCTTCATGAGCAGCCGATTTTCTTAGAATTTCTTTGTCGATCGCTCGTTAGGTTAGAGCCCACAGGAGCGTTCTTATTTTCCTCCGCACAAGCTACGATTCTCCATCTACAGAATCGAGTGGAAAAAAGTTTGTGAAAAAAAAAGGAAAAACCGTATACTTACGTCGCTTCCGTTTTTCCCCTGCAATCGCTCCAATCGCCGAATTCTTTTCTCCAAACGTTCTTCGTAGCTTTCTGATTCGTCAGAATGTCTCCGCCGCTTTCTTCCCATTTTCTTTCTTCAATATTTGAAATTTAACGCGGACAACACGTGGTGTCTTTCAGCACGAGAAAAAGAATGAAGAATCAGTGGAAGCGGAGGGATTCATAGCCCACTATGGGCAAAATTTTATAGACTTTATATACGTGGTTACTTAGGCAACGAGTAGGGATACTACATGCTGATCTGAGGAAGAGGCGCAAAATACAATAATTATTCTACCATAATTTTGCAATTATCTAAGTGATTGAAAGTTTTGCAATTATCTGAAGTGTCCGAATACTTTTGACTGGTAGCGTATATTCGAATATGTTAACGCAACCACATATTTCAAGTATAATATAAACTTTTAAAAAGTAAAAAAAGAACGCCAAGTAACAAAATGCCCCCGAAAACATTATTGCTTGTTTGACCAGATTCAAAATTCTGATTTATCTTAAAATATTTTTTTAATTTTATTTAACGCATTCTTTTATTATATTTGCAGCAGTCTATGTTTTTCCAACCTGAGAGTTAAGTAATTGGAAAGATGAAATCCTTCGCCGAGCTTCTTTTCTTAACCATGCACGCCAAGTCGTTGCACAGCATTTCCAGTGTACTTATGTGGTAAATACGTTGTATTTTTATATAATGGTAATACCAATTTTTTGTTATAATAGTAATGTGATTTTTATAATAAAAATGAAATATTTAGGAAAAAATTAGTTCTAAGGTTTAAAAATTTTGTTTACGTTTTTAGTAAACTTGCTTGGCTATTTTATAAAAAGTTATTTCACTTTTTTTGTACATTTCAATTGAAAAAATATAATAAAAAATTCGTTAAATAAAATTAGAAAATATTTCAAGATAAATCAGAATTTTGTATATGGTCAAACAAGCAATAATGTTTTCGGGGGCATTTTGTTACTTGGCGTTCTTTTTTTACTTTTTAAAAGTTTTCAAAGGGGATTTCATATATTTTTGAAAGGGGAGAAATCTTTTTTTCGTTCTGCGCCAGTTCAAAGAGGAGTGAATTCAATTATGTTTTCATTACTTGGCATTCTTTTTATTTATTTTTTCAAAAATTCTGAAAGGGTAAGATTTAAACAGATAGCTGAAAAACAGAACACGTCGTTTATGAAACCTTGTATATTACCAAATGCTATAAATATATTTTTTTATGTCTTCACTCCCTTCCACTATTAAATCGACGTGTTTGCAGGGTGATTTACAAACGCCTATCAGTGAAATATTTATTCATACTTCGCTTATTTGTATTCACATGCATGCATACAAATACAATTGTATTCACAAACATTCTGAACATACAAATAAATTCACAGAAAAAAATTGTGAATATTCACAAAAAATCCTGTGAATTAAAAAAAATTCATATGAAAATCTGTATTCACAAAAAAATGTAAATACAAAAAAATTCACAAAATAAGTTGAGAATTTTTTCGTATTTAAGACAAATTAAAATCAAATTCACAATGATTAGATTAAAATTTACACCAAACGTGAGTTCTTACGTATTTTGAGAGAAAACATTGCGTCGAGGCAAAGAAATTTTTGCAAAAAAAGTTGTGAGTTTCAAATATTACGTCATAAATATGAAAAAATTCACAAAATGAGTTGTGAATTTCCTCAAGTTGAAAAACATTAAAATCGAATTCACGACAATTATATTAAAATTTACACCACAAGTGAGTTCTTATGTATTTTGAGAGAAAACATTGTGTTGAGGCAAAGGAATTTTCGCACAAAAAGTTTTGTGCAAAAATTTCTTTGCCTCGAGGCAATGTTTTTTCTCAAAATGCGTACGAACTCACTAATGGTGTAAATTTTAATCTAATCATTGTGAATTTTATTTTAATTTATCTTAAATATGAAAAAACTCACAACTTATTTTGTGAATTTTTTTGTATTTACAATTTTTTGTGAATACATTTGCATTCACAGCTTTTGATGTGAATTTTTTTAATTCACAGGATTTTTTGTAAATATTCACTTTTTTGTGAATATTCACAATTTTTTCTGTGAATTTATTTGTATGTCCAGAATATTTGTGAATACAATTGTATTTGTATGCATGCATGTGAATACAAAAAGTGAAGTATGAATTCATTTGTATTTATATTCACATGAAAATCACGATGTGAATAAATTCGTATTCGTATTTATAAATAGAATTACGCCCAACTCTGTACCTCTTACTGTTTTACTTTTTGATATACCAGCTGCAACCAGTTTGTTGCAGCAGGGGAAAACTCTTAATTAAAAAAGACTAAAGATAAATAATTTTTTTTTAACGAAAATCCAACTTCATTGCGTTATTTTATTTTCGTGTTCAGCAAGTGGAATGCGAATCGATTTTTTCATTCTAAACAAAAACTGGATGCACTCGGATAACGCGTCACATTTACCCTGCTGGAGGCTGCTCAAGAATACACGTCTTTCCTTATATCATTAAGAAGCTTCGAGGCGTGATCAAATGTTACCATTTGTTAAAATTTATATAGTGGATTCGTTATCATATACTGAATGCACCCTGCAAATTTAGATATTCGATTTTAATAATTTTGAATTGAATTTTTAATTTAATAATTTAATTTTAAATTTGAATTGAACAAACAGTTTTTACATAAGAAGATGCCTAGACTCATGCCGATCGGCAGTTTTACACACGGAATAGTGTGAAAAATATTAAGGATGTTATGAAAAAATGTCAAATCATTCAGTACATTATCAAAATTGTCACCCAAAAATTAAATGATCCGTCTACGGCATTTATTAAATATTGACTTTGATGTAAATGAAGACGTCAGTTTTTCTCCCGGCAACGAAATGGAGAGGTGGATCGTGCCAATGTCGCATGAAGGCTTAATGGCGCACATGTCTCAATGCCATTGGTCACCGTGGCCGACCCATACTTTCAATAAAGCCCATTTTCAAAGAGAACTCATCTTTTTTTTTTCTTTTAGACAATTGACATTTATCGTTCAAAATGAATTCGGTTGAATAAAGGAATGTAAACACCGTGTAAAAATAATAGACGAAAATCATTTATTTGTTAACGATTCGGGTTCGTGAAAGAAATACCTTAAAGTGCAGAACCATATATTTTCGAAACGCGGTTTTTCTTTTTTTTCATTTAACACAGTCAGATTGATACGAAAAATTTGTATATAAAAAAACTTTTCTTTTATACAAGCTTTTATTTAATGTACTAAAAAGTGTAAAATAATTTTGTTTACCAAGTCACCTATATGTGACTATAAATAAAAGTTTGAGGGTCTCTGCGTTTTAAATGTTTGATAAATGTAATCAATTCAGTTTCATTAACCGTATTTAATTTGGCATAATAGAAATTAGAGAAATTATTATCACACATTTATACTTAGTTTCAGGATTTTTATTCAAGAAATCTTAGGTTGTTTTACAGTGAATTAAAACTAAAGCCGGTCTGACAAAAAAAAGGTTTCGTTGACAATCATCTTATTTTCAATTTACATAATAGTCGATAATCGCGTAACACATAAAATATGCAGCTTCAATCACAATTTCATGTTAACGTTAAAAAGCGCACAATCATTCACAATCTGGCCTTCCTTGGCCAGATGGCACAATAGTCCTAAGGCCTTTTCATTTTATGAAAAATGCTAAAATTCATTCTTCATGTTTTAATCATTTTTATGTTATGTCAAGCTGGAAAAATGTCAAAAGGTCTCGTTGTCGCTCTCCGTCCGAAAAAGGGTTTCATGCTCAAATGTTGCTCGATCCGCGGCATCGAGCGACATGACGTATCTGAAGTTTGGCTTTCCATAGTATTTGACGCATTGAGCGCACTTAGGACGATTAACTTCGAGGCGTTGAACGACATAACCGAGGAAAGTCGTTCCATGTAGACATAGATTGTGCAGTCGCAACAATCAAATATGGTGATCACCACAGTATGAAAAGAATGGCCAGGCGCTGTCAGGCTTGAGTCTGTGCGATCCAGCCAAACATTAGGTGTTGTCCTAATAGAACGCGATTACGCGACAATCACAGGTTCGCACCAATTTTATTCGTATGAACCTGTGATCAAATATACAGGCGTCAATTGCATTGCACGAATGTCAATTAGGCGGCCTATTCGTTACCTGTATGTTTGATCACGGGTTCGTATGAACAAAATTCGCAAGAACTTGGGATGGTCGTGTAATGGCGTTCTATTTTACATGTTCTATTAGACGCCGTAGGGGATCTAGGATTATACAGGGTGTCCCATTTTAATCTTACACCTGAATTTTCTCGAAAAATATTGCTCGGACGAAATATTGTGTGGAACAAAACTTCTAGGGATTGAAGGGGGACGTTTGAAAAGAAATTATTTGAGGAGCCAAAATTCAAAATGGCGGCGTTACAAAGGCTGACATGTTTTTTTCAAACGGAAACATAACTTTTTTTATTGCCAAAAAATTTGTCAGCTGAAAACTAAAAACTTTTGTTGAAAAAATTTTATGATAAAGTTCATAGTTTTCAAGTGAGAACATCATTTTCAATTATTTCAGATGTATCCAGGATTTGTGTGTGTGTGTGTGTGTGTGTGTGTGTGTGTGTGTGTGTGTGTGTGTGTGTGTGTGTGTGTGCGTGTGGAACACTGTTGAAAATTTTGTTTTTTTTGTTTTCAAATTTGGACGATATTTCATGAGAAAATTTTGGAGGAAAATCGATGAAAAATAGTTTTTTTCCATTTTAATAGCGTTTGTGCCATTTTCAGGCCCAAAAACGTGTTTCTTTAAATCCTTGACGAACTTTGATCACGATGGGTAGAAAAACACACACACACACACACACAAATCCTGGATACATCTGAAATAATTGAAAATGATGTTCTCACTTGAAAACTATGAACTTTATCAAAAAATTTTTTCAACAAAAGTTTTTAGTTTTCAGCTGACAAATTTTTTGACAATAAAAAAAAGTTATGTTTCCGTTTGAAAAAGACATGTCAGCCTTCGTAACGCCGCCATTTTGAATTTTGGCTCCTCAAATAAATTTTTTTCAAACGTCCCCCTTCAATCCCTAGAAGTTTTGTTCCACACAATATTTCGTATACACATGCACGTCTGTCTGCGAATTTCTTCATTTTATATAAGCAAGTGAAAGAAATGAGCACATTATTGAACTTTTAACTTACTCTGTATCTATTTGCGTACCGTCCTCGCTGTTTCTCCGACGGTTTTCCGCGAGCGCCACGGCTAATATACGCGTGTTAGGATTAAAATAAATAATCCACACCTAAATTTGAAACGACGTGAACCTTTGTTAAATAAATTTTTGGCTCTAATAAGAGCCGTTTGTTTTCTTTTTTCACATCCACGCTCGACTAACCGTGTTTGGTTACTCGAGCTATCAAAGCGACTGTATTACAATATACATACATACATACATATATATATTGCAAGCAGGGTGTAGGTCGAGTCGTGCCGTTCAAGAAAGCGGTGGCGTTGCTGTATCTGTTGTGCTAGAGTGTTAATCAATTCACAAAACGGCGTATGTATTATGTTTACGACATGAGCCAATGACTTTATTTTATTCAATGAAAGACAATGGACGAGTGTGGAAGAATTTTTGGGGTAAAAAGTCACCCGAAAATTCGGCCGTAAATTATGAGATTCCGAAATTGAGTGGAAAAATCGAAAAATAGCCCGAACAAAATCGATAGGAAAAAATCACATTACATTGGTAAACTGTCATTAGATTTTCGATTTGTTGCCGCGTTTTCGCGTAATATCGGAACAAAGTTAAAACGTCGTCTGCTAAAGCCCATCGTACTGTATAAAGAGTCGCGGCGTGTTCGTCAGTCGGTCAGTGGCGTCGAGATGGTGGCATCGATCAGTGGCGTCGAATTTTTTTTATAAATTGGCATCAAGACGCTGCCGCGTCTCTTGATATATAGTATTATATAATATACACCGTCGTTTAAAAGTTTGGATACACCAGTCGATATTTCTTGCTGCACTAAAAGTTACATAGCTTTGTAAAAAAAAGATCACCAAATTTACCGAACGGCGTTTTGAAGGGAACAAATTCAGCTTTATTTTGCATTATAAAAATATTTTTTTATGATTTTTTTTTTCGACCGTCGAGAATTGGGCATTTACCATCGAGGACTTATGCAAACAAAATTTGTCACGTTTATCCATGATAAACTCGAACGGGGTAGCAGGAGCTCCATTTTCATTTTTTGAAAAGTTTCGTACAATTTTTTTCGCAAAGTTATTTTATTTTTTGCTAATAAAAGACTAATTTTAGATAATGCAATGTAACTGAAGAACTAGAGGGTTCAAGAAGAAATGTCAAAGATGTGAAGCGTTGCGTAAGTTTATACTGGATAGCCTCGCATTTTTTAAGAATTTTCCTGTGCGATTTTTTCTCACAGGAAAATTCGTGATGCCCATTAATCCGATAGAATTGAAGTAAGAATGTATATACGAGCATTCTTTTATGAATAGCCTATAAAATAATAATAAATCGATATTGAACAAATTTGATTGTTTTCGCATGTTAATATTGACCTAATCATTTGATAAGGTGATGATGTATTTTCATTAATTGTGTAGTATTTATTCATCATCTGATAATGCATATTTACCTGTACCGTTCTTCGGGCGATAATCAGGGAAAACCTATTATTTTGGTCATCGAACGGGTTACCGATCAGGCCACAATGGAGTGATGATGGAGGAGATATCAAATATGGGTCGAACGCAGGTTAGGTGGGGTCGAGGCAACGGTTTGAGATCGAAAGCAGGTTAAGGAGGCTTGTGTTCTGCACGTTTCCTGGGGTCCTGCGAGGGCTCAGAGGAGGCTAAAAATGTTGACTCGGGCAGGTACAGATAACTTAAAGTAATAAAATGTTCTTTTCCCTTTTAGGGTAAGATCTGAAATCGGAAAATTTTCCAACACTTGGTCGAAAGTTATATCAGAAGCATCAGTATCATCAACTGTGAACGTGTGACTCTCATTGTTACAAATTTTCAGAAAATTTGCCATCCAACAACATTCTCAAATTCGGTGTTGGACGGAATATCACAGAAAACTTATGTCTGTACAGTCTCTACTCTGCAGTCACAAATATTCGGAATCCATGTACATATCATCGACGTTAATTTGTGCCTTTCCTTTGTATTCCACTGTTCAGAAATCGAAATACTGACATTTGCCATCACAAAAGTCATTATTACCTAAACGGAACAGCATAATGTCAGTCCCAGAAGTTATAAGATTACGGACATCTGACAATGCTAGAAAATAAAACAGTCCCCTGTGTCATAAAATGACAGGGGTGTGTTATTTTTGCAAAAAAAGTTATCTGGTGCTCAATCATTTGAAATGTTTCTAAGATTAAGAGTCACACGTGCTAACCTACTAACTCAATAAATGATGTATGAAATGATTTTTAATTCATCACATAAACGAATAGAGAAGCTACTTACCTGTTGAATCTGACTGTTAAATCAAGCCGTTCTGTCACGTCGTTCAGCTGCAAACGCAGCGTTCGCACGGAATAATACGGCGTTAGCTAGCTTAGCTCGGCAGGCGGACGAACATTACACCGTTTGCGTTTCGTTTATCGCAATAAATTATGTCTGCTAAACGAAATACGAATTGGGCGCGATTTTTAATCTAAACCGGGGGACTGTTTTAAAATGTTTAGAACAAAATTTAAGTGATAGTCTGTCGTGTTGAAAAAGTATTTAAAGTTATGGTCGCATTTTATAAACACTTGTTCACTATTCTGGTTAAACTGAGTCCTAGGTTTGCCAATAGGCCGTATAGGCAGCTGCCTAAGGGTGGCAGACTTTAGGGGGCACCTAAAAAGACTTTGGGAGGCACCTAAAAAGTCTACTTAGGGGCGGCAGACTTTTAGAGGCACCTAAAAAGGCCTAGGTAAATACAAGTGATTAAGATAGGCGGGACGTCACAAAGTCAAGTGACCTATACTTAAGAAAAGTATAAACCCGGCACTGGTTAAACTTATGAATGTTAGAATTAGGTAATGGCAATACTAACCATAAATATTAGCCTTGAATCTGGTTAATCTAGAAATGGGATACGACAGGGGACTGTGTTTTAGGATGTTTGAAAGACATTTAAATAAATATTAGGATATTACGTCATTATACTACGCGTCTCGTTCTCGATGATAAACTGTAGTAATGCTTGCCATGCGTAACTTCACAACGTTTCAGAGCCCAGCGATATTTTTTAAATTATTTTTTATAATTTATTTATTATTATTTATTTATTATTATTATTTTTAACTTGACAGTTGGTCTGGTAATCGCCATGGGAATGACCCACTAATCGTCACATGCGTTCAAACTGCTTTGAGGCCTTATATACTGGGTGCGCAACTAAGTTTCCGGGTTTTTTTTTGCTAATAAAAAATCGAAAATTTCAAGACAAATACAAAAAATGGTTCATTCGAAGTATTATCCCTCGCTATTTACACATTTGTGCCATCTCTCTAGCAATACATAAATACCGCGACGATAAAGAGACGCGTCTTTGGACTGAAATCATTCGTCCAACGAATTTTGTACTGCATCGTAATTGGCCAAGTGTAGCCCACCCAAGCCATGCGCCATTGACCGGAACAAATGATAGTCTAAAGGGCGAATACGACGGGTGCGGTAGCAGATCCCATTTCAGTGTTTTTATGGTGTCCTGAACGATGGCGCTGCGATGGCACGGAGCGTTGTCGTGCTGCAATATCACACGTTCGTGTCTCGTGTCCCATTCTGGCCGTTTTTCGAGCAATGCGTGCTTCAAATTGATTAGTTGTTGTCGGTAGCGATGCCCATTGACAGTTTCGCCCGGTTTCAGCAGCTCATAGTACACGGTTCCTTTCTGGTCCCACCAAACGCAGAGCATTGTCTTTTTTCTGAAGCGATTTGGCCGTGCCGTCGATGTTGACGCTTCGCCAAGTGAAAGCCACGATTTTCAGCGTTTGGGATTTTCGAAATATATCCATTTTTCATTGCCAGTAACAATTCGATGCAGGAAACTCTTTCTGTTCTGCCACAAAAGTAAAATTTCGGAAGTGGCTCTTCGATTTTCCATTTGTCTCTCAGTCAACTCATGCGGCACCCACTTTCCTTCTTTATGAATTTTACCCATGGCGTGCAAACGTTTCGAAATACATTACCGAGTCACATTTAATGCCTCGGCAAGTTGATCTTCTGTTTGAGTGTCATCTTCATCCAATAACCATAGTCTCAAAATCCAATGTCCCTAGTCTCAAAATCGCCACTTCTGAACCGCTTGAACCAATCTTCACGCGTTGTTTTTGATGGTATATGTTCGCCGTAGGCCTCCTCAAGTAACCGACGTGCTTCTGAGCTGCTGTTTTTTTTAGGTTGAAGCAGAAAAGCAATGCTTCCCGCAAATGCTGTTTATTTGGCACAAACATTGACATTTTCGAGGTTAGAAAAAGGTCGTTGTGTTGGGTAATTTGTTTATATTACAACTGGGTATTCTTAACAGATGCCCAAGCTATAAAGACACCCAATTTCAGCCCTGTATGCCGACTACATGTGTTGCTAGCGCCATCCGTGTGTGAAACCCGGGAACTTAGGTGCGCCCCTAGCACCTTTTAAGAAAAAAATGTTTTTTTTTTTACTTAAATTATGTATAAACATGTCGAAAATAATATGCAAAAGTTACTTTAGGTGGACATTTTTTTAAGACATGTAGAAAAATGGTTTTAAAACTTTAAACGCGTTTTTCATGAAGAAATGTTTTCAAAATCGGGCGGACTCGTAGGTCCTGCATTTTTTGACCGATTAACTTCAAATTTCAACTATAACTTCTTAGATACATTTTATAGCGATGTACACACGATTTTTACAATCGTTTAACAATTGCGATTTTTGAACACGAACAAAGGCCGTTGTTTCAGTCGAAAATGCGACGTTCTTGAAAATTGGGATAGATGTACAAAAATAAATATTTTATAATAATCGTGTGTACTTCGGCAGCAAAACTCATGTAGATTACGGGGAAAAGAAAATTCTTCTGGGTGCACATGTGCGACTCCAACGAGTCCGCTCGTTGGAGGTACCTACAAATATGTGAAATAAACCCTCTAAACCTCGTTTTGATTGCTTTATCCCAAAAGCCTTGTTTTCCGACCATCCAAAGGTATATAAGGCCTTAACTAATTGTGCAAAAGTTCGAAAGACTTTGTTGACTCGATTATGTCTGCATATAGAACGGCAGAATAATTTTTATGCACTGTATCACAAACTTTATAATTTTGATTAAAACGTTCGATAAAGAGTTTGAAACATGAATTTCTCTTCCATAGAACTTTATTAATTTCAAAAATAAAATTAATTATTGCCTATTACGTCAGAATTATAATTTTTATTTATTTGTAGTCATTATAAACAACTATTTTTTCATAAAATAATTTTTAATATTATTTCGATCGAGTGCTATTCACCTGTGTTCAAGACATACCCAGTAATCGACAACATTGATTTATACGTATATCTTTTTACTATCGCGAATATGTGTATGACGATTACTGGTCCGTGGATGCTTCAGACGATGCTAATTACGGACCCAATATTTCTTTTCTGATTTTCTATAAACTAATATTCAATTCGTAAGGTTCATTTTTGGTTTAATTGTCCCAGTTATCGACAGCCGTGGCGATTAATCGGCAGAGTGTTCATGTTGCTGAACCGGTAATCGTCATATATGAAAATTCGTTGAAATTAACATAAAACTATAATTTTTTATGCTGAACGCAAAACTAAAATCCTTGTTAATCACGCGAAGGAAAACTTACTTCACGCGAGTCCACAGGCATTCTCAAATCACTCGAGATGTGACATGGTTCACGTTAACCTTCTAATGAAGGACTCGGCCGAAATGACAGCTAGACGTCGTAGCGGAATATATTTAATTTGATTTTTTTCTTATACGTATACTTACGGGTGTGAAAATGTAATACAACATAGTAAATAGCTCCTGGAAGATAATATCCCGTGAAAAATTTACCGGCGCTTAAGATACGGCCGACGCTTGGTACGATATTCAGCCCCAACCACTAATACCCAGTGTTGGTCCTTTATACGGGCCAATGATTTGGCCATGATTCTGCCAGTGCTCATGTGAAGCATGGCAAATCAACGCACACCCAACCTTGGGCCAAATATCGATTACCAACTGTCAGCCAACTATTGGGTCCCAGTGTTGGCCCCGAACATCGGCTAATCGGTTGATCATGGGTTTGCCAGTCTCGAATTCAAGCTCGGCACACCATCGAAGAGCCAACGCTGGGCCAGTACTAATTAATGACCGTCGGCCAATTGTTGGGGCGAGCGCAGGCCCTGAGTCTGAGCCAATCGTTTGACCGCGGTTTTGCCAATGCTTATTTTTAGCATGGCATTTTTAGCATGGCTCATAATGACTTTTATCTGAAATTCACTATATTAAAAATAAAATTGATTTATACTAAAGTTTTTTGGTGTATTAAAAAATGCTGAGTTATTGTGATAGTATTAAGAAACGTCTAGTGTTAAAACGACGAAAAAAAATAGAAGATTCTTTACAGCAGGTTAGGATCATAGGCAACGAAATGAAAAGACAAGTAGATAGTGAAACAAATTTCGAAACATTCCACGAACAAGTGATTGTGCATAACGATGTTAGTGAATCTAATAATTTTTTCGATGAGCAATCATCGAGCACAGAAACTTGTGAATCTGATCGATTGTTGGCTAAGCGTTGGGTTGTTTTGACAGCCTTACACTGGGCCAACACAAGCCCGAATATTGCGCGAACAATATGAAGCCGACCTTAGCCCTACGGTGGGCCGGTGATCACGCCAACCGTCAGTTTAGTGTTGCGCCACGGTAGGAGTGATCTCTTCGGCTCAATGCTGGCATGTACGGTTGGCCAATAGTAGGTTTACCGGAAATCCTAACAGTTGGCCGGGTATTGGCCCAACATTGGGCCCGTGAAAAACGACGCAACCGACCCAACCTCGAACCAGCGTCCTGCCAATGACATTCTACCATTGGCCGATGAACGGCAGCACTACCGGTTCAGTGTTGCGCCACGGTAGGAGTGATCTCTCCGGCCCAACGCTGGGATGTACGGTTGGCCAATAGTAGGCTTACCGGAAATTCTAACAGTTGGCCGGGTATTGGCCCAACATTGGGCTAAAGAGATCACGATCATTGGCTGAAGGTTGGCGTGACCACCGGCCCATAGTAGGGCTAATCATATTGTTGGTGCAATATTGGGGCTAGTGTTGGCCTAGTGTAAGGCTGTCAAAACATCCCAATGCTTAACCAACAATCGATCAGATTAACAAGTTTCTGTGCTCGATGATTGCTCATCGAAAGAATTATTAGATTCATTAACATGCTGCATGCAATTTTCTACGTCCTGTGATAATAAAAACTCATAATTACTGTTATCTGAAATTCACTTTATTAAAGTTAAATTGATTTATACTAAAGTTTTGTGGTGTTAGCAGCAGGTTAGGATTAGAGCCAACGAAGCACAAAGACAAGTAGATAGTGAAACAAATTTGGAAACATTCCACGAACAAGTGATTGTGCATAACGATGTTAGTGAATCTAATAATTCTTTCGATGAGCAATCATCGAGCACAGGAACTTGTGAATCTGATCGATTGTTGGCTAAGCGTTGGGTTGTTTTGACAGCCTTACACTGGGCCAACACAAGCCCGAATATTGCGCGAACAATATGAAGCCGACCTTAGCCCTACTGTGGGCCGGTGATCACGCCAACCGTCAGTTTAGTGTTGCGCCACGGTAGGAGTGATCTCTTCGGCTCAATGCTGGCATGTACGGTTGGCCAATAGTAGGTTTACCGGAAATCCTAACAGTTGGCCGGGTATTGGCCCAACATTGGGCCCGTGAAAAACGACGCAACCGACCCAACCTCGAACCAGCGTCCTGCCAATGACATTCTACCATTGGCCGATGAACGGCAGCACTACCGGTTCAGTGTTGCGCCACGGTAGGAGTGATCTCTCCGGCCCAACGCTGGGATGTACGGTTGGCCAATAGTAGGCTTACCGGAAATCCTAACAGTTGGCCGGGTATTGGCCCAACATTGGGCTAAAGAGATCACGATCATTGGCTGAAGGTTGGCGTGACCACCGGCCCATAGTAGGGCTAATCATATTGTTGGTGCAATATTGGGGCTAGTGTTGGCCTAGTGTAAGGCTGTCAAAACATCCCAATGCTTAACCAACAATCGATCAGATTAACAAGTTTCTGTGCTCGATGATTGCTCATCGAAAGAATTATTAGATTCATTAACATGCTGCATGCAATTTTCTACGTCCTGTGATAATAAAAACTCATAATTACTGTTATCTGAAATTCACTTTATTAAAGTTAAATTGATTTATACTAAAGTTTTGTGGTGTTAGCAGCAGGTTAGGATTAGAGCCAACGAAGCACAAAGACAAGTAGATAGTGAAACAAATTTGGAAACATTCCACGAACAAGTGATTGTGCATAACGATGTTAGTGAATCTAATAATTCTTTCGATGAGCAATCATCGAGCACAGGAACTTGTGAATCTGATCGATTGTTGGCTAAGCATTAGGTTGTTTTGACAGCCCTACACTGAGCCAACACTAGCCCGAATATTGCGCCAACAATATGAAGCCGACCTTAGCCCTACTATGGGCCGGTGATAACGCCAACCGACAGCCAATGATCGTGATCTCTTTAGCCCAATGTTGGGCCAATACCCGGCCAACTGTTAGGATTTCTGGTAAGCCTACCATTGGCCAACCGTACATCCCAACGTTGGGCCGAAGAGATCACTCCTACCGTGGCGCAATACTGAACCGGTAGTGCTGCCGTTCATCGGCCAATGGTAGAATATGATTGGCGTGACGCTGGCTCGAGGTTGGGTCGGTTGCGTCGTTTTTCACGGGATACCACAGATCTGCACGAAGGACTGATTTTTATCTTAAAATACTCATTTAATGCGTAAACATGACGATCACTTGGACCCTGACGGCCACTGGGCCGACTACCTTACAGCAATGAAGGATCTCAAGCCGGAAGACGAAAACTCGCAAGACGAGGCCACAGAGACACCAGCCAATGAGGCATCCATGGAACCTAATATCCAATCCGAAGCGGCTGCGAACACAAACCCTACAATACGAGACGATATACTCGAGGTTCTCATTAACGATCCCGCCGATGCAAAACATTCACCACTGGGCATGCAGTCTCAAGCATGAAATGGGCCTAATAGATGGCAAACGGTCTCTCGGATGAAAGCAAGACGGAAATAATGAATAAATATGGACGAAACGGAGACTTATACACACAGGCTCCACAAATTAATCTGGAAATCATTCAAGCTCACACAGAAATCGCTAAAAAAAGAGAGAAACACTTTGAAAATTCATAAAACTCTATGGGAACAGCGCTAGTAGCATGAGGCGCAGCTTTATCAATGGTGATCGAACCTCAAGAAGACGGAATTGATGAGGAAATCTTCCTCAAATATCTCTGCGAAGCAGGAAAAGCCGTATCAGATGTTTTCTACCAACAGTCCATCGCTAGAAGATCGTTTATTACCCCATTACTGAGTACATCACTCAAACCAACAATTGAAGCAACAATACCTGATAAATAGTTGTACGGTGAAAAATGTAACGAACAAATCAAGGATGCGAAAGCAGTTGGGAAAGTGTGCGCACATCAAACCGGCTAAGAAGATCCAGTCAAAAATTACTTTCTCAAGATCGTCGGATCAGGGAAACATCGGACGCCCACCTGCGATGTACAGACAGGTGGGTGCCCAGAGACAACCAATGATGCGGTTCAAACGACGCCACCAATAGACACCTTAAAATCCATTGAAAGTACCCACACGATCATAAAACCCGACGAAACCGAAATAAGCCAGGCAAGTAGCGGTGCAGGTCGGATAAATAAAAAATTCTCCGCAATGGGAGAAAATTATAACCGATAAACGTATTCTTGGATTTATCAATGGATATAAAATCACATTTAAAGAATCTCCCTGAAACAGAAAGCGGATACTTAATCAAACTTGGAGTGCGGCTGAAAAAATAATATTAAAAATTAAATTAACAAACCGCTATTGAAAAAAGCAATCGAAGAATGCACAAAAATCCCCAAATCAATTCATTTCACCCTTCTTTTTGGTATCTAAACCGGACGGTTTCAAACGCTTTATACAGAATTTTAAAAAATTAACGCTCATATGGATGCACCACATTTAAAAATGGAGGATATCCGGTCCGCAAAGACTTTATTGTCAAAAGGGGCATATATAGGAACAATAGATTTGAGAGACGCGTATTATTTGATACCTGTAACAAATCTGATAGAAAATTCCTGAGATTTCGGCTAGACAATAAACTTTATCAGTTTACCTGCCTGCCGTTTGGCTTGTGCACTAGTCCTTTCGTATTTACGAAACTTATGAAACCTGTTCTAGGCACGTTGAGATTACAAGGAATTTTACTGATCATTTACATGGATGACATTCTATTGATTAATTCAAAATTGGAGAAGTGTTCAAAAACATTTAAAAGACAGTAGAGTTATTAGAGAGTCTAGGCTTTATTTTCAATCAAGAAAAGAGTTCGCTTATCCCAAGCCAAAGATGCAAATATCTAGGGTTCATCATCAACTCGAAATATTTTTGAATGGAGCTTACCGAACAAAAGAAAATTCAGATAAAAAAGATGGTTGAGAAATTTAGTCCGAAAAAACCATACAAAATTCGAAACATTGCAAAATTGATTGGCACACCATGCGCGGCTGCACCAGCTATTGCGTACGGCACCATGTACTGCAAGAGACTTGAAAGAGCAACATTTCTTGCACTTGAACTCAATGAGGAAAACTAGGACGGTACTTTAACATTGCAAGAAAACGGTTATGCAAGATCCTCATTGGTGGAGGAACAATGTTGGATGTGGATACAATCCAATACGAATGCAACGATTTGCTTTGAAATCCAGACTGATGCATCCTTGACGGGATTGGGAGCATACTCGAAAAGACAAAGCACACACGGTTTCTGGAATGAAGACGAGAAAAAGTATCAATTACCTTGAACTATTAGCAGCATTCTTGGCATTAAAAAGTTTCGCTACAGATTTAACAGTCTGCGAAATGTTATTAAGATTTGACAATACCTCAGCTATTTATTATATAAATAGAGCCCGAGGTATACAGTTTCCGCATCTAAGTGAGTTAGCAAGAAAAAATTCGCAGTGGGGTGAAGAAAGACGACTATGGTTCTTTGCTTCATAAATGTCTGCCCAACAAAATGCCCTCGTCGACGCAGCATCCAGAATTAATGATATCGATACGGAATGGGAATTGGATAATACAAAATTTGAAATAATTAAAAACAAATTTGGCCCCTTCTCAATTGACTTCTTTGCGTCACGACATAACAAAAAATGGAAAAGATTTTGCGCTAGATTTACGCAGCCAGACATTACAGCCGTAGACGCATTTACAATATCGTGGAAGCAAGAACAGTTCTACGCTTTTCCACCTTTCGCAATTATTCTAAAAGTCCCATGTGCGAGTAGCCGACGTTCCGAGTACGGCCGACGCTTGGCTGTATTGTGGCAGCTTGTCGGCTGCCAACGATCGACGGTCTATGACAGCCCAGCGTTGGCGAAACGTGCGAGCGATGCTTTGCTATTAAGCGGCAACGAATCGGCAGCCAACGATCGGAACGCGACTACGGCCCAGAGTTGCCGAAACTCTCGTTAGATCATCGCGTCGACGTTGGGCCCGATAGTTCGCGCAACGCTGGCTACAACGTTTCATGCGACTCTGATTAATCGTCGTCCGGATGTGGTTGGCCAACGCTTGCAGACCCAGAGTGCAGCCAACGCTTGGCGGTGAGGCGGCGACCCATCGGAAGCCAACGATCGGAACGTGACTATGGCCCAGAGTTGTCGCAACTCTCGTTCGATCATCGCGTCGACGTTAGGTCCGGTAGTTCGCGCAACGCTGGCTAACACGTTTCATCCGACTCTGGTTAATCGTTGCCCGGGTGTGGTTGACCAACGCTTGCAGATCCAGAGTGCAGCCAATGCTTGGCGGTAAGGCGGCGATGCATCGGCAGCCAACCTGTTAGTCCCAGTAGTTCGCGCAACGCTGGCTACCATGATTCAGACAACACTGGCTAATCGTCGCACGGGTGTAGTTGGCTATCGCTTGTAGCTCCAGAGTTCGGCCGATGCTTGACCGTAAAACAGCAGTTTGTTTGTATTTCCGTTTGAGCTTCGCTTCAACTGCACAATGTAGCGCGCAACGTTGGTAGCATCGACATTTTACAGTAAGGTTAAGTTTCGATGTTTTCTAGTATTTCGGTGTGAAAACAATTTTTATAATTGCTGGGATTAATTAAAAATCGATAAGAGTAATAATACTGAATATTCAAATTGAGAAAACGAGTGAACAGTTCGGTAGAACGTTCCGGGTCTGACTTTGACAAAACGTGTATTTTTTTTTTAATTCTTAAAAAAATATATGCCGTCACCCTTCTTCATTAAAAGCTAGACAACAAAGAAAACATTTTTTTTTAAAAGAAATAATAATCAATGAATTTGAAAAATGCTCTTTAAATCATATATGAATCTATTGGAGTGTGCTTCTAATGCTTGAAAATTCCAACATTTTACTTCACGCCAATCTAAATTTTCGCGCGTTCAAGTCACTGACAGAAAAATTCTTTTGATATTGATTTACCGCGTCTATTTGATTGTTGTTCATTTGAATTAACTAGATTTTTCGTGGAATCAAATTTTTCCTATTGCATTCCATTATTGGAGTGATTTGTTTTCAATATATTCATTTATTCAAATCAAAATATATTTAATATCGTCCAATAACTGAATATTTTAGTTAATCCTCATAAATCTGTGATTCGGTTTCATCTGTTCATAAAACATTTAGTTGAATCCACGAAATCTATTTTATTTCTCTATTATCTATTTTATTTGTTTTTAATTTTAGATAAATATAATTTTTGCAGAGTCAACCATTTTTCTATTTTATTGAGCGAATGGCCTGTCAAAGGGCTGTGTGGGTAGAGAGGATGGAGAGAGAGGAATTGTGTTTATATATATATATAGGTTATGTTTGAAAAATATATAGCGCGTTATTCGATAGAACTCTCTAATTATCACAATGATACTAACTAATTGATATAGTTTACGTGATACAACAAATAATTGTAGGAATTCATTTGGTCTCTTATGCCATATCTGCGACTCAGATGTTGCAAACACTCGGTAGCATAGGGGCAGCGTGCCTAGCTATGAATAGATAGGTTCCAGATTCGATTCGCATATAGGTCAAATATTTTCTTCGGTTAAAACCGTCTCAAAAGGCTAGGGAATGACGAATTACGATCCAAAATCGTTGTCGTAAAACGCTCAATTAAGTGCTTCATTTAATTTTGAATTTATGAAATATTTTATGCCTATAGTATTTGATTTGAAGATTTTTTGTCAGTGTAGGGCCAACGCTGCAATCGACGTAGGGCCGATGCCGAAATCAACGTAGGGTTGACGGCGAAATCGACGTAGGGCCGACGCTTGGGTGTAAAGTTGGTCCGATGTTATCATCCCGGCGTTTATTGGACGCCGAGCCTACGTTGGTGAACAGAGTCGGGCCGCCGTTCGAACACAGGCGATCATCGTTACGCCGAGGTTGGCCCGACTCTAAAATCGTACATGGGGTATTGCAAAAAAAAGCAGTCGATGAAGCACAAGGAATAATAATTGTTCCTCACTGGCCATCGCAACCATGGTTCCCGTCTTTCACATCTATGCTATTGCAGAGCCGATCATATTCAAACCTTCTAAAAAGCTTTTATTATCACCATGGAGGACGATAATGCACCCTTTGGCATCCCGGCTTTCGTTGGTGCTAGGGAATGTATCAGAAAACCATTCCTAAAAAGAGGCATTGGAGCAAAAGCGATTCAGGTCATGGTAAACCCGATGACCTTGTCGACCTTAAAACAATACCAAACATCTCTTAAGCGTTGATGGGACTTCGCCAATCAACAACATTTTGATGTGTAAGAAGCTCAAATTCCAGAGATTATCAACTTTCTTACAAAAAGATTCGAAGAAGGCGCAAATTACGGTACCCTGTGCTCGGATCGATCAGCAATTGAGCTCATATCCTTACGAGAGATTGGAAAAGACACGCTGATTGCTCAATTTTTTAAAGGAATATCTAAACAAAAACCTTCACGACCAAAGTACGGCACTACCTGGAATACTGAACGAGTGTTACAAACTCTGAAAAAGCTTTCGATGGAAAAAATATCTTTAAGGGAAATGGGAGAGAAAATAGCCACCTTATTGATCCTTCCAACAGCTCAAAGACTCCAAACTTTAGCAGTAATCCGGACAGATAATGTTGAAACGTCGAAAGCGAGAATTTCGATAAACATTCTAGACCTCACTAAAACATCGAAACCAGGACAATAAACCGGAACTATTTCTACCCTTTTTCGAATAATCGAACAAATTATGTGTAGCATCTGCAATTATAATTTACTTAAAACGAACTCAGCAATTCTGATCTGAAAACAATCACCGACTCTTCATAATCTCGATAAAGCCATATAAAGATGTAACTGCACAAACCATCGGCCACTGGATAAAAAACCTACTAAATAAGTCGGGCATAAATACCGACAAGTTTACTGCCCACAGCACAAAACATGCAAGTGTAAGTGCGGCTTCCAGAAAGGGAATCGACACGGACACGATACATCGAACGGCCGGTTGGTTCCAACGCTATGGGATGTTTGCTAGATTCTACAACAGGCCTAGTCACGGAGAAAAAAGCACATTTGCGCGTGCCATTCTTAATTATGAACGTTCGTTTGTTACCTTTATCCGAAGATAAATAAATAGAAGACTTTCAATCAGCACTGGTGCTGTAATTATCACATTTACGCTGGAAGTCTACACTTTATCATCGAGAACGAGACGCGTAGTACAATTGCACGATCAAACGAGCCCGAAGTTCGATCGTAATTATACGCAGCATCTCATTCGAAGATGATATACTCCGACTCAATCACCGATTCCCAGACTTAACGATCATATTCAAAAAATATGATAACTTTAATAGCATACTTTAAACATATGAAGAAAAAATCAACGGGCGGCGTTACCATGGCAAACCGTGGAGACTATAGTTAAAAAAAATATCGGTTGGCTCTGAAACGTTGTGAAGTTACGCATGGTAAGCATTACTACAGTTTATCATCTTCGAACGAGACGCTTTGTATAATTACGATCGAACTTCGCTCGTTCGATCGTGCAATTATATGTGTTATGGCGCACCAAGAATAGGTAACGAATTATCGTTTAGATAGATGCAACTCAGTAATGGTAACTTCAAACACAGAAAATTGGCCTGGGACATCAATGTTCCAGTTAGTAGAGAAACACCCATATAACAGTACACAGATGTACCACACAAGTACACTGGAAATGCTGTGCAACGACTTGGCGTGCATGGCTTGAAAAAAAAAGCATTCGTGCCGGACTGTTTCGGACATATCTATTAAACAGTAAGAAAATCAATATTCTTCTATGTTTGTCCATAAAAGATTCGGTGGTACTCAACATCGGGGAATCCAACTTCCAAAAGTGAGGAAACGCATTTTAGGGTTCCGTATTGTGCATCAGTAGCACAAGATACAAGATCCCTTCAAAGGAAGTATATAGAAGGGCGAGGAATTGAGAGGGGTAGGGAGGGAGAGAATGAGTCTCGGCTTTCCAGTTTCTAATTGTCGATGAGGAGTGAAGAACGCGCCGGAAAAAGGACCATGGGATGGTGAAGGTGGATGGGAGACAACCAGAACCAGAGGGAGAGAGAGGGAGAGAAAGAGAGAGAGAGAGAGAGAGAGAGAGAGAGAGAGAGAGAGAGAGAGAGAGAGAGAGAGAGAGAGAGAGAGAGAGAGAGAGAGAGAGAGAGAGAGAGAGAGAGAGAGAGAGAGAGAGAGAGAGAGAGAGAGAGAGAGAGAGAGAGAGAGAGAGAGAGAGAGAGAGAGAGAGACGATCGCGAAGCATAGCCCGTCGACAGACGCTGAGAAGAGCCAATGGTTATAGAAAGTGACGGCGGAGAGTAAAAGGTGCACAAGGGCCAGGAACACCTCGGGCCATGCCTAATGAGCTTCCTGGAGCACACGAGGCGGGCGTCGTCGTCGTCATCGTCGTCATCGTTGCATCCAGCGTTCTGGGGATTGGAGAGACGCGAATCGCGGGTGTGACCGAGGCAAGCAAGACCCACGACACTCGCACCTACATATATACGTCAATGCACAGACGGAGAAGAATCACTCTCTACCGTAGAAAACTTACAATCGGCCCTCTTCGACCATTGTCTCTCCTTGTGGCCGGAGAGAACGAGAAAACGCCACCTCGCGCGAATCTCGCGAATGACTGTTTTAATAACGCACCCGGTATATATACGAATGACAATTCAACTTTTGAAAGGACAAAAACGAGCGCACCCGCGCTCGAAGATGCGCGAAACGAGAGGCGGAACCGGCAGAAAACGAAAAAAAAAGAATAAGGGAGAGGAAATAGTAGTGAATCTTGCCACGTCCAAAGTTGCTGGTGCGAAAAATGCAACAAAGCAGGATACGCGATATGTACAATATATATATATATACGCGTGCACTCACATATTCGAAGACAAGAGAAATAGTAATTACGAGATACCTCATCGGCACATTAATTATCCGTTCGATTGCGAGGCGAAGAAGAGGTGCGAGACGCGAATAATAATAATAATAATAATACCAACAAAAACAATAATAAATTGGTGCCGGGGAGCTGTAATTATGATATTTCTCTGTGTTCACCGACTTATCTGGGGCACGTTTCTCTATTTTTTTTTGTTCTTTACCTCCAGTGACTTATTTGTTCGAACGAGAACGCGAGTGGAAGAACTGAGGTTGCATTGTTCTGGAGTGCATCGATCTGAGAGAAGTCCTTGCATCACAAGATATATATATGCGAGACATTATAATTGGATCAAGGTTTCCATTTTGGTTTCTTTTGTGAACGTCAACGAGTTGCATAGACTTGGGGCCGAAAAAAAACGATCGATTTTTTATATTTTTTCCCCTATGAAAGTATTTGTATCACAAGGTCGGAGTTTTATACACAATTCATGCATAATCTTGCTAAATTTGAGTTTTTTAAATCGTAAAATATGAATAAAATGTGAAGTTATGATTGTTTAAGTGCCGCCTTCCTGCATGGCCAATCGGTGTAGGTGATTCGGCCACACGAGAGGATCTGAAATGAAAAATAAAATAATTTACTTCCAATATGATAATAAAAATTGCGTATACATGCAGGCTGTTTGGAAATTTTGAAAATTACGACGAAGGCAAGTGGCAAGAAAGCAACAACTTTAATTATTTGTGATTAACGAATGCATAAACATATTTAAAAAACCATACGGTCGTACGATAGAAAATGTTATAAGCTATGCTCGGTCCGAATTTGAAGTGAACCGGACGAATAGATATTGAGAAACAATTGTCACCGTTTCATAAAATATAGTTTTGAGAAAAAGGGTAAATCGCATTGACAAAACCATGTCGGGAAGGCGTTTATGATCTTCAGTCAATTGTGAGTGCACAAAATATGCAATGCTGTATATATGTATGTAAGGTTCACTGATTTCCGTTAGAAAATAGCGCTAACAAAAACGATTTTTTTTTCTTTTTTCGTCGACCCTAAAAAAATAGCAGAAGAGCCGTGGTTTGCAATAAAAAATAGCGGTTGTTTTATCCGCATGTGTATACAGATATATTTTATCGATTAATTGGTTCGCCCAAATTGAATCGAGGCTCGCGTTCTTTTATCCGTCGCTTTGATTGCTCCGGTGGTACCGAGACCGCGAACTCGGGAGCGGGCATCATTGAAATTTTTATAGCACCCTCTCTACCTCTACCTCTCTCTCTCTCTCTGTCTCTCTCTCTCTCACGCTCTCTTTGCGCCTTCCGAATAGTGCCGTAATATATACCATTTATTTCAATCCCTATAGTCTCGGGAAACAATTGTTTCTCTTCAGCGTCCTACAAGTGCATCTGGTTTACGACACTTTCGTTGTTTCGCTTGTGCAACGATGAATGCCCGGGCTATTTCGGGTTTTCTCAAAAGATACTTCAGGGCTCCCCAAGGGGGTGCACCCCAGAGTTGAATCCCAAAAATCGGTGAAGAATTAGGGGAAGTTTTTCGATTACTCAATTACGTGGAATTGTTTGGATACTATTCGAAAAGTCAGAATTCGATCCCAATAGTTGTAATTCAATTTCAACTTTCCGAACAATTGGAATTCTTTATAAAATTCTTAATATATAAAGTTATATAAATAAATTAAATGAAAAATTATATAAATTATATAAATGAATTATTTTAAAAAATCTTGTGTTACGTCCGAAGCCGTTTAGAAACAACATATATATTTTTCGTATATATTTTTATAGAGTTATAAGCATCGAGCGGTAAACGCTTTACTCTGATTACTACCCTAATGAGTGACGAGTGCTCTGCGGGATAATAATTATGTGGGAACATTTGCTGTGAGACCTCGAGAGATCTTGTTTCTTTCATGATTTAGGAAATTGGTAATAAAGGGACTCCAATGTCTTGAGTCACACAATAGTTTAATGAACACTCGATGAAATGATAATTTGGTACATTCCAAGTAAACTTTATAATCTGATAAATACCTTTGACAATTTGAACCGGTGTCGTCGCTTTACAATAACGTATTCTTGTTTTCGTTAAATGTTTCTTTAAACACACACGCGTACTCTCGCAATCTTCTAGAGATCTGGTCGCCGATTAACAATAACTTGTACTTCGAAATATTTGGTCGCTGGACCGTTTTGATAATAAAAACAATATACGTTGACTTTAACAATTCTGCCGAAACGCACTCTTCTACCGAAGACCCGGATTTCGGACGGCGTAACGACGTATAAGAATCTTGACTGAGACTAAACTATTATAATATACGTCCAATACTACTGTCGAATCACTCTTTTCTACGGAAGACCTGGATTACGAACAGTGTATCGGCTTTTTAAAAACTTCGGCTAGACTGCGCGCTTGTCGTTGAGACAAGGAGGTTTTGTAAGAGCGAGATGACTTTGCCAAGACGGTTATTCTCTTAATTTGGGCACGGAGAAGGTGACTATTTTTCGTCTAATATCCGAGAGTTCAACCTCTTCTAAGAAGCAATAAAAGATGGATATCTTTTATTTCTACTTTTATTTATTTTTATTTCGATTTGCATTCTTTGTAGCGAATAATTTGAATTCGTTCGGAATTATTCGACTAGTTCTGCCGAATAACTGGAATTGTATCAGAATTATTTGAAAAATCATTCCGCATCATTAATAATAAAATCGCGATTGTAAAAAAAATCATAGTATTTTTGCACACATGCCGCGCATAGGACATAATGGAAAAATGACTTTCCGCGATGTAAATATTTATTCGCAAATATCCCTGACCGCACAAGGTTAGAAACGACGAAAAAGGTTACGTAGCTTTTTCTTCTCAAATACTCACATCCTGCGATCGAAATTCTTTTTTTGTTATTAGTACAGTCGTGCTGTCGCTGAAAAACCCCGTAGACCGAAAAAAATAGTAGATGGCCAGTGTTTTGACAGGTAGGTTTTTTGACAGGTAGGATCTGTAGGTGCCGCGGCCGCTAAATCCAAGTTTGCCTAAAAATCGGGGTGCAGGGTTTTTTTTAGGGCATGAAGGGCGATGGGGGTGGATTGATGCCAAACTACAGCCTCTACGAGGTCGGGGCCGTGAGACAACATTTTCAGAAAAATCCGGGCTTTAGTTTTGTCCACAGCGCCAAAGTCGTGGAAGTTCATTTTGGGGGAGAAAAAGTGGGGTGAAATTTTGAAAAATCAGTTTTAATTCAATAACTCTTTAGGAAAAATTCGTACACATTTTGTTCAAATGGGAACGTTGTAGCCCTTGAAAAGACGCGTCGATTGAGTATTTGATCTTCACTCGCCGATAATATCTTGACCCCCAAAATAATCGTTGAAGACCAAAAAAAATTGTTTATTGAATAACTCAAAAACAATCGATTTTTCGGGTATGACTTAGGTGTACGAAATGTAGAGAATAACTTTCTCTATATTTTAGTTTCTATGGACCACCCTTGAATTTAGTTTTTTCCAACCTTTCTCGGGAGTTGAACATTAACGATAAAATTCTGGGAAAACTATTGACCGCACGAATTCGCCGCCGTGGAAAAATTTGTAGCTTGAACTCTTAGTTCCATTTTTGTCCCCAGTGCCAAACTCGTATCTCTTTATTTCCGGTCAATAGTTTTCCCAGAATTCCATTTCGAATTTTCAACCCTCGAGAGGAGTTGGAAAAAGCAAAATTCAAGGGGAGTTCATCGAAACGAAAACATAGAAAAAATTATTCTCTACATTTCATACGTTTAAACCATCCCCGAAAAATTGATTGTTTGTGAGTTATTCAAAAAACATTTTTTTTTATATTCCAACAATTTCTTGGCGGCGATGATATTATCAGAGAGGAATGATCAAATACTCAATCGATGCGTTTTTTGAAGGGCTACAACGTTCCTATTTCAACCAAAATTGTATGCATTTTTTCTAAAGAGTCATCAATTTAAAGCTGATTTTTCAAAATTTCACCGCACTTTTTCACCCTCAAAATGAACGTCGACGACTTAGGCGCTGTGGACAAAAATAAAGCCCGAATTTTTCCGAACATTTTGTCTCCCAGGCGCCGACCTTGTAGGGGTTGTAGTTTGGCATTAATCCGCCCCCATCCCCTAAAAAACCCTACACCTCGATTTTTAGGCAAACTTGGATTTAGCACCCGCGGCACCTAAAAAATCACCTGTCAAAAACTAGCCTTCTTCTATTTTTTCCGATTCCGAAATACAGGACGACTGTACTCTATGTTTATTCAAACGATAAAGATTAAATCGATTCGTTCGGCGTCTAGCTTTCATGCGTGGAAAAAAAGGAACGCGTGTTCTATCTCTATTTATTAAAGAGCCGTATAATCACAGCGTAGTGCAAACAAAAAGCTTGCTGTATTTTAAGGGTTGGAGGCGCAGGCTGCGCTCATATTTCAAGCCGAAAGATTTTTCTGTAAGTCAGCGGTTTTGCGATCGCACCTATATCGCCGTGCTCGAGCTCTTTCCTGCCCGAACTCGTCTAGTTTGATATCAGCACGACTCGCGCTTGCCCACCTGCACCTCCGTTCGGCCGCGGTTGGTCTCAGCGCTTTTTCCAGCCAATTTTCACCATAATTCCCGCTCCACAATGGCTCCTATGTGCCGCTGGACTATCGCGAGAACAGTGACTGGAAGATCAGAGAAGGAACGAAAAAAAATGGTTTTATTAAAAACAATTGTTTTCCTTAAATTCAGCACAAATTCAAAATAAACTGTTTCAGGCCTATCGAAGCAGAATTGGAAATCACAAAATCCTTAATAGCATTATTGGAGATGAAAATGATAAAAACCTTCTAAAAAATATGATCAATTCGAAACAAATAGAAGAAAAATCGGGCCCACGATGAGACTAATCTTAAAAATCATATAATGGGTCACTCTATTTTAGAGAATTAAAAAAAAATAAAAAAGGCTATCTTCTTTTCAAAAAATAGTTTTTAACGAAAGAGTTATCGCTATTGAACGTTTCCAATACTTTCGATATCGACATTTTTTGGAAAATTATAACTCCTAAAAGAGAGGAGATAAAAATCTAAAAATTGGTGTCGAAATTCGTTTCATGAGATACAATTTTACAAAAAAAATCCACAGAATAAAAAATGGTCAGGGTCGCGGGCTAGGTGAAATGGCGTGGAATGTCCCAGCATACTCATATATATATATATATATATATATATATATATATATATATATATATATATATATATATATATATATATATATATATATATATACATACACGTATGCTGTACACCAAAAGTTTCAAATATATTTTTCAATCCTGCTTGTCGTGATCCCAGTCTCGTTTTTCCAAGCGATTTAGGATTTATGCGAGCAGCACCGAATTGGGGCGACAGAATTCAATGGGTTTTTAATCATTTTAATCATGAATATTCCTAAATCATCGAAATGTCACAATTTTTTGTTCGTGCTATATTTGGACGAAATAATTATTATTGGCATGACTACTACTGCTCCGATTAATATTATTTATTAGGTGCGCAACTAAGTTTCCGCTGTTTTTCAAGAGATAGCTCAGCTAAGTGCTGGTCGATTGTGACATAACCAAAACGTCATGAACCAAGCTTAGACATATGGTGAACAAACCGCTTTGACACATAAGTGATTTTGTTTTTGCGTCGTATACTTTTGGTTGTGTGAAAATGTCTGATTTTGTGCCAAATAATCGTCATTTGCGGGAAGTGTTGCTTTTCTTCTTTCATTCGAAGAAAACGGCGGCTGAAGTGCATCGTGAACTCTAAAAAGTTCACGGAGATGCTGCTCTAAGTAAAACAACGTGCCGTGATTGGTTCTGTCGTTTCAAAGACGGTGATTTCGATGTTGACGACCGTTCACATGAAAGAAGGCCGAAAACCTTCGAAGACGCTGAATTGAGCTTGCTTCAACATTAGGAGTTACCCGCCAAGCCGTTTCCAAGCGATTGCATGCGTTGGGAATGATTCAAAAACAAGGAACTTGGGTTCCTTATGATTTGAAGCCGAGAGACGTTGAGCGTCGTTTTTTCGCCTGTGAACAACTGCTCCAGCAACAAAAAAAGGAAGGGTTTTCTTCATCGCATCTTTACGGATGATGAAAAATGGATTCATTACAGCAACCCAAAGAGAACAAAATCATGGGGACTGCCCGGTCATGCTTCTACGTCGTCGGCTCGGCCGAATATTCACGCTGCGATGGTTTTGCTGTGTATTTGGTGGGACCAGGGCGGTGTTATTTATTATGAGCTGTTGAAACCGAACGAAACCATCACTGGAGAACGGTATCGAACTCAATTGATGCGATTGAGCCGAGCACTGCGCGAAAAGCTGCCACAATACGAGCAGAGGCACGAAAAAGTGATTTTACAGCATGACAATGCTCGGCCTCACGTTCCCGTGAAAAACGACGCAACCGACCCAACCTCGAGCCAGCGTCGCGCCAATCATCCTACAAGAGATCGTTAAGGATTCGGCTTCGGTCCGGCCAATGAAGGTTTTCCAAGGTTGTCGATGGAAATAAGATGTTTTTTTCTAACGTTTCGGCCCTCTGGTTCGGGTCCTCTTCAGAATATATATTTTTTCTGTATAAATGATAATACACAGTTTTTAACGTTTGAATAAGTTATATATATGAGCGTTGTGTGTTATGGTATAGTTATCTAAATGTTGTGTTATTATGTATAATAAATTATGTTAGTTCTGTTTTAATTATAATTAAATAAATATAGTTTGGATGATTTCTTATATTGCGTTGTTTATTGTTATGTGTATGTATAGGTGTATGAAATGTAAAGAAATTAAATATGATAGTTAACTAACCTCGAAGTTGTGGTATTTCAGGTTTTTTACACATATTTGGAAAGATGTTACGACCAAAAAAACATTATTTATGGAGATAAATGATGTTTAGTGGGAAGATGCTCAATAGATGGAGTTATTATCGTTTATCTTCTTATTTCCATCGACAACCTTGGAAAACCTTCATTGGCCGGACCGAAGCCGAATCCTTAACGATCTCTTGTCACCTACACGGCCGCACACTTCTTTGATTCATTTCCAATCATCCTACGATTGGCCGATGATGGGCGGCACTACCGGCTTAGTGTTGCGCCACGGTAGGAGTGATCTCTTCGGCCCAACGCTGGCATGTACGGTTGGCCAATTGTAGGCTTACCGGAAATCCTAACAGTTGGCCGGGTATTGGCCCAACATTGGGCCAATACGACCAACGCTGGGATGTACGGTTGGCCAATAGTAGGCTTACCGAAAATTCTAACAGTTGGCCGGGTATTGGCCCAACATTGGGCTAAAGAGATTACGATCATTAGCTGATGGTTGGCGTGATGACCGGCCCATAGTAGGGCTAAAGTCGGCTTTATATTGTTGGCACAATATTCGGGCTAGTGTTGGCCCAGTGTAGGGCTGTCAAAACAACCTAATGCTTAGCGAACAATCGATCAGATTCACAATTTTCAGTGCTCGATGATTGCTCATCGAAAGAATTATTAGATTCACTATCATCGTTATGCACAATCACTTGTTCGTGGAATGTTTCCAAATTTGTTTCACTATCTACTTGTCTTTTTGTTTCGTTGCCTCTGATCCTAACCTGCTGTAAAGAGTCTTCTAATTTTTGTCGTCGTTTTAACACTCGACGTTTCTTAATACACCACAAAACTTTAGTATCAATTAATTTTATTTTTAATAAAGTGAATTTCAGATAATAGTAATTATAAGTTTTTATTATCAGAGGACGTAGAAAATTGCATGAAGCGATAATAAAAAAAATATATAATAATAATATACGTAGAAAAGCATTCTTGTATATATGTATGGACTATACCGTTCAAAGCCAGTGTTGGGCCAGAATTGGCAATTCGTCAGTTTGCCATGCTAAAAATAAGCATTGGCAAAACCACGGTCAAACGATTGGCTCAGACTCAGGGCCTGCGCTCGCCCCGACAATTGGCCGACGGTCATTGATTAGTACTGGCCCAGCGTTGGCTCTTCGATGGTGTGCCGAGCTTCAATTCGAGACTGGCAAACCCATGATCAACCGATTGGCCCATGTTCGGGGCCAACACTGGGACCTGATAGTTGGCTGACAGTTGGTAATCGATATTTGGCCCAAGGTTGGGTGTTCGTTGGTTTGCCATGCTTGAAATGAGCATTGGCAGAATCATGGCCAAATCATTGGCCCGTATAAAGGACCAACACTGGGTATTAGTGGTTGGTGCTGAATATCGTACCAAGCGTCGACCGCATCTTAAGCGCCGGCAAATTTTTCACGGGTTGCCAAACCCGTTAAAACCTACTTAGAAACGCTCAAATGGGAAGTCCTACCCCACCCGCTATATTCCCCAGATATTGCGCCCTCGGATTATTACTTGTTCCGTTCGATGGCAGATGGTCTGGCTAATCAGCAGTTCCGTGATTCGTGGATAGCCTCAAAAAACGAACACTTCTACCGTGACGGTATTCGAGCTCTGCCAGAAATATGGGAAAAAGTTGTCGCTAGCGATGGGCAATATTTTGAATGATTCATTTATAACCATTTTTTCACAATAAAGTGGCATTTTCATTTAAAAAAACAGCGAGAACTTAGTTGCGCATCTAATATATTATTCCTATCATTATACTTAATGTTCGTAAATCAATTTAGAATGCTGCAAGATTAAATAATAAAATGAAATATTGTTAAATGTACACGTTTTAGATTTTTTGAAGTTGGACCGACTTCCTCCAGCCAGTAATGAAAATTGGCTATGGTAGCTTGTCGCCAAAATTTGTACCAATTTAAGAAATTTTCACTTTTTCTGATCGATGCTGAGTAAATCTAGTAGCAGAAAAAGAAGTTTGATAGATATAGAATTTTCCAAGTTAATAATCGGGTTTATTTATTTCGGATGTTGCGGAAACTCAGTAAACACCGTACCTTTCCCAAATTTAGAAATATCGAAATCATTGGAGCGATAAGATGAGGTGAAAGAAAGCACATAAATTTGATTTCGTTGTTGCAAGATTTTTTTATCAGGAAAGCGAAAAGAGCTTGTTTATATAATGTTTGTCAAGCTTTTCCCAAGGCCATTTGAAGGAAGTAGTCATAATTGATAACGCTTTTGTCATTTGGACGCGTTTACCTTCGAGGGCTTTTCGGCTGGCCCGAAGGCGACATTTTTGTTCTCACCCGTAAATGTGGAAGACGAGAGCAAAAGGACGAGGCGAGGAAGAGTCGAAAGTTTCGCCAAAACGAATTCCACTATAGCGAACTGCATCTATGAGACCCGACAATGAGGAACGGAAGTGAGTGCGAACTCGGCGAACCTAATTAAACTTATTCCCGTCTTTTAACCCCCCCCCCTCCTCACTCTGTCTCTCTCTTTCTGTTTCGCCCCAACTGTGTACACCCCCTTAATCTCGGAAACGCTATTACGTGAAAAGCAAAAAGAAAAGAAACGAGAAAAGCGGAAAAGTATATATAACGCTAATGGGAACAATGAGACGACGACGAGAAGAGAGAAGGCCAAAGAGAGAGAGAGAGAAACGAGAGTAAAAGTCTCGATCTGTACACAAGCTACTTGATCGATGTGTACACAGAACGATCTCGAATTGACGGAGCCTCTCGTAATTACGTGATTCGAGAAATACTCCGGAAATTGATTTTCTTGTTTTTTTTTCTTCTCTTTCTGTTCAGTTATCGCCCATCGAGTTATTGTCAAACTGTGCGATTCAGTTAACGCGGTCCTCTAGTTTCCCGGCTGTTTTTTACGGCTTTTTCAATATTTTTTTACGGGTAAAGCATCGAAATAATCAATCTCATTGTTTTTGCATAATCTTTATTAACATTTAAATAAGCTTTACAAATTTTTTTAAGTCAAAATATATAATAGAATAAAAGCTAAAGTGGCCGACAGGAAGACATCAAGTAAAAGAGGTGCTTGACGGTGACCAAGATTGCGGCTGTTCTGCTTATCTGAAATCAAAAAACCAAACGGCATTTTAATCTTCATATTCAAGACTAGCGATTGAACTAGAGTGAATTCTAAATTACAAAAATTGACTTTTTTATACACTTTCGAAAATTACATTCTATTTTTTACTCATTTTTTCTTAAGTTTTTCGCTCGTATAAAAAAAACTATCGAAGCAATCATGAGAATCCTAGTTCAATCGCTGGCTTATAACATATTAAAGATGCTGTATAAATTTGAACAAGATCGGTGCAGTAGTTTCTGAAATCTCGTGGTCACCGTTTCGAAAAATGGTGTTTCGAGAAAAACGCGTTTGAAAGTATACCTGCTCCGTATACCTGCTCCGTTCCAGGGCCGTAACTTGTGAACCACTTCGAATATCGAAAAATCCTTTGGCACACATTTTCTACACATGTTGTAGATGTGATATATGAAAAAAAATCGATTTTTTCGACCCGAGAAACTAGAGGACCGCCTTAAGAAGCGTAGTACCTACCGCACTTGGACGGAACTCTTCAAATCCTCGTAAAATATCAAGCCTCGGTGTCGATCCCTTAAAATTCGAAGCTAAAAGTCCTCTACCGGTGCCAGAAGATCGAGTAGGAGGTACGTTGTTCCGATACGCATAGCTTCGCGGAGAATAGAGATAGCAATAAGTGTCAAATGCGTCAAACAACGTCATACCATCGCGCTGTTTTGGAATTTTAGTGACGGCGAGTAAGAGTTGATGTCGCTTGGAGGAACAACTTACCTCCGGCACTTTGGCCCCTGGCCTCCCCTACTCTGCTAGTAAAGCAAGCCTAGAGCTCATTAATGCCCCCAGAAGAAATCTTCTTCCGGCTAAAAGAAGGCCGGGATCAGGGATGCTGATTTCTTTTTCAGGCCTCGATCAGGATTTTTTATCAAGCCCTGATCAGTTTTGAAATGCAATCCCTGTCGTCGGCCTTGTCAGGGTGGAAAATCGAGGCTTGGTCAGGGTCCAAAGTGAAGGCCTGACATGCCATTCGAAGAAAGAAGTTCGCTGTTGCTTCGGAAACCACCATCTCTTCACATTTTGCTTTTTTATTTTTATTTTTGCGATTTTTTTTTGTACCCGGTATGTCATTTAAAAAATGCTGGTTTTTCACGATTTTCGCACTTCGCAAAATCACGGGCTGGACTTAGAAAAAATAGTGACCTCACCATTTAGTGATAAGATCTTTGAAAAGGAAACCTTAGAAACTTAAGGTTTCCGAAAAGCCGGCATCGTGCGGCGTAACTTGAAAACGACGAGATTTGGAATGTTTAGTCTAAGGAGGAAAATGTTGTACTTTATTATTTTGGAGTCACTAAATTTTGTTCTAGATTTTTTTCCAAAATTTCTTCGTATCGCTAATTACAGTTATGATAGTCGACGATTTATCTCATTAATTTATTGACGTTACTTTGAAAGAAAGATGTTGAATGGAAATATCAAGAAGAAAAAAGGTACATACACCCTTGGCCACAAGTATTAGGCATCCCTATAAAAATTGAAATTTTAATTAGCACATAGAGCTATTGCAATTGCGTTGAACTGGAGCTAAAATGGCATCATCAAATATAAAATTAAACAATAGAAAACCTCTTTTGGTGAATTGCAAAACATCTGGATCGTAAAAACGCTAAATATGTGCGTTTTTTTTATTTTGACATATACTTTAACCAGTCTTCATTTGCTAATCTAGGAGTGGAGGAGCCCTTTTCTCCGATTTCATTTTGAGCGCGATTCCATGTCTTCGAAAATACCGAAAAGTCGGGAGCTTGCATACGAAAAAAGGGGAAAAATTCAACTCGTGTACAAACAAGTGAAGTCCCAAGTCGAAATATCGAAGTTGGTGAAATTTTCGCGATATGTGAGTTCGATTTGACTGACTGTCGGTTTTTATTCGTTTAAGGGGTAAGATGCAGTCAGAATTTTCAAAAAAGCGATTTTTCAAAACATTTCTGGAAGTATGATGATTCGAAAATATTCCCTGAAAATTTTAAGTCAATCCGATGAATGGTATCCGGGATATTCCACAATTAGTGAAGAGGTGTCGGGTTCCCATGGCAGGCAGAGGCTGACAAACGCGCAAACGATAATAGCCGGGAAGGCAGAATGCTTCGAAGACAACAACAAATTGATATTTTGGAAGCTTCCACATCGGCAGAAGCCCTATTGTATGGGCCAGGAATTCATGATTCGATGTAAGTAATTTTTTAATCAGTATTTCTATACATAAATCAAGTGTAAAATTGGAAAACCCTTTCAGAAATTTTCAAAAGTGTATTACTCAAAAACTATGAACTTTAGCAAAATTTTATAAAGAATACTTTCGTCTGAAAATTGGCCAAAATGTTTTTTTTTTTAATTCATCCCGAGAAACCTTAATTTTTTGAAAAATTGTTTTAACAATCGTCTATAAACAATTGATGGCTCGACTTTTCGGCAAAAAATTGTGATATTCGGATTCAGCGGATCAAAATACATAAAAAAGTTTAGCTTCATCCATCGAGCTCAACATTTTACGAACATATAATACCGTATCCACATCGAAAAACTTTGAACGCGTTTTTCTCGAAACTATGTTTTTCAATTCGGTGACCACTATAATTCAAAAACCACTCGATGGATTTCACTAAAATTTGGTGTGCTTATTGATAGCATTAAAAACTAGTCCCTCATCGAAGGATTTTTATTTTTGTCGAAAATGTCTATTTTTTTAAAACAATGAACGAGCGATTTTTTGATAGAAAATCGAAAGTTATCTGTCGGAAGCCGCCATTTTGTTAATTAAAAAAAAGCTGCGATTAAGGACTAGATTTATTATTAAACTAATGATTTTTTTTTGTTTTTTAATTTCAGATGATCCGGTAAAATTTTATGATGGTCACCGCGAAGCACTACATGCCGAAGGGGGTCCGACAAAGATGGCGATATATTTATAAATAATAAATATTTTTCTTTGAAAATTTGTACAAGTCAAGTTGAAATATAACATATAAAGTCTGTGTAACTTAATTACTATTAACATTTTTTTTATTGAAAATTCTCGTTTTTTCACGCCTCTGACTGCATCTCACCCCTTAACTCCATATAAGCTCAGAACGTCATTTGATTCGTACGACATAGAAATTAAATTATGTATCTTTTCACCTCTTGATATTTTCATAAAAACATCTTTGTTTCAAAGTAACAGCAATAAATTAATGAGACAAATCGTCGCCTATGAACCAAAAATAGCGATACGAAGAAAGTTTGGAAAAAAAACTAAAAAAATGTAGTGCCTCCAAAATAACAAAATACAACTTTACTCCTTAGACTAAATATTCCAAACCTCATAGTTTTCAAGTTACACCGCACGATGCCGGCTTTTCGGAAACCTGCCCTTTTTTTTTTTAAGAAAAAACTAAATTACTCTGCCAAAAAAAATCGCCAACTTTTTTTTTAACGAAACTATAGCTAACGGTTTGCTTTTCAGAAATCTTATCACTAAATGGTGACATTACTATTTTTTCTAAGTCCAGCACGCGATTCTGCAATGTGCAAAATCGTGAAAAATCGGCATCTTCAAAATGACGTACCGGGTATAAAAAAATCGTAAAAATAAAAATATAAAAGCGAAATGAAGCTGATTATATCCTCTGCAAAACGCCGTTTCGTAATTTGGTTTACGATTTTTTTCGCCGAGATATTGGATTTTTTGTCCGGATAGAAAAATTACAGGGTGCTCTATAGTGTTGGCCAAGTGTATATATATATATGTGTGTGTCTGTCTGTGTGTGTGTGTGTGTGTGTGTGTGTGTGTGTGTGTGTGTGTGTGTGTGTGTGTGTGTGTGTGTGTGTGTGCGTGCGTGTGTGTGTGCGTGCGTGCGTGCGTGCGTGCGTGCGTGTGTGTGTGTGTGTGTGTGTGTGTGTGTGTGTGTGTGTGTGTGTGTGTGTGTGTCGTGTCGTGGCATTTTTAAGTCGTCACAAAATGACCTCTTGGAATGGGTCCGGCCCTCCAGCTTGATGTTCCGGCCTTGGCACGACTCGCAGAAGTCACGTGGGGCGAACAGGTAGACGAATCTTTTTTTTTATTTGTGTTTTTCATTAAAATTGTACGTCTTGAACATACGGAGCGGGCGGAGCCGGTAGAGTGTTTCCGAGATTGAGAATACCTGGGAATGTACCATCGGATAGACGCCGTACGCGGGGTGAAGAAGAGTAGCTGGCTGCGGGAGTTTTCCACCTCTCTCGACCGGCGTCATGGCTCTCAAAATCTTAAAATTAAGCTTTTGAGCTTAAAATTAACAAATAAATTTCAGGTGAAGGTGCGTGGCGGAGATTAAGCCCGAGCGTGGTCACGCGGGCTTTTTCTCGAAACTCCTTGTGACGCAACGTCACAATATGCATATGTGTGTGTGTGTGCGTGTGCGTGTGCGTGCGCGCGCGCGCGCGCGTGTGTGTGTGTGTGTGTGTGTACATAAAATTCCTCCCCCCTTCGATGTGGTTATTGCAATAAAGACAGACCATTTCTCCAATCAAATAGAAAAATATTTGTGTCTACGAAAATTCTATTTTATTTACATTTAAGAAAATTAAATAGGTACATTTAGTGGACGCGCTATAGACGACGCGCTATAGTTCGTCTGGTGTTAGACAAGAGGTTAACGTGTAAAAGGCGCTAAACTGTATGTAGGTCCAGTTACTTGATCATTGCTTGATGATAGTAATTTTCTATAGACATCGATAATGTGTTGACTTTTTATTTACAGATAACCTTTCATGGAGATATCGATGGGACAATGAATACATTTTTTTTTTTTTCGTCATCACATCAAAGCATATATATCGGTTAATTATAAAGATTTTTTCATAAAAATTGGTATACACCTAGATGAATATATACTGTGCAAAATGAGTATACACCCGATCCTTTCATAATTAGTTATGCCCATGACAAAATCGCAATTATTGACAACCAAGCACCCGTTACGTAACGGAATAGAGGGCGGGGGGGGGGGTTCCGGCCAGACATTACGATCCTGGTACGTGGGGGGAGAGGGGGGTCAAAAATTGGGGAATTTGGTGTTACGTAATTTGTGTACGCCTCCTTTCCTCAGTCAAAAAAACTCCGCGCAAGGCCCTTAAAAATCACATAGCCATCTTATAATTGTCACCCTGTGAATATACATTTACCCGTGAATACATACATATGTGTGTGTGTGTGTGTGTGTTTTTCAAAAGAGAACGGATGAGCCTGAGCGAGATTGCATCTAGACGCCCGCGTTATGCGCCTGGCACAATCATTCGGCGATATGCCGGCACTCTATCCCTCGTAACAATAAAGCGGATCCAGCCGGTAAGCAGATGAAAATGCAGCGCGATACGAGTGCGGAGTAATACAACTGCTTCGAGCCGACGAACGCGTAAAAGTTGCTGCCGACCACTATATGTGTTTCCGGAAGCTTCACGTGCCTCTTGTTCGACATGTAACCCTTCCTATCCTATCTTGGCCCGGATTAATGCGAGATTTTACATCGTTCCAACGTATATATCATCCTCGCTTGATTCCGTACATGCGCATATGTGTATGTGCTCTGGGTCTTTTGAATCTGGAGTGTCCCGCGGCTGCTCGTGTTCTCCAGCCGGGGAGCAGCCATACTCGAAGGAGAGACGGCAAACGGCTGCACGGAGTTTTCCAGTTACGAGACGAATAGGCAGTTGAAACATTCCGCCGGGCGAGGATCCAACCAAGTCGTACTTATTCGGATTAAGGTCGTTACCAGATTTAACCCCCACACCCGGGGTAGCGAAATTTCTCGTGAAGGGTGTACGAAAGTACTTCGTATACTAAAGCCAGTCAATGGCGATTGTGCAAAGTGGCAGATTCGCATTGCAAGAGGACTATCCCGTTTTTGCCATTCAAATCGACGATTCAAACCTGATTCTCTCAAAATTCTTATTTAAGCGTTTCGAGGCCAAAAACACTTGTTTTTTTGTCTCAATTTCGAATTAGCAAAAAGTTATTAGTTTTCTGGTTTTATACGGATGTGCAGCTGCCGAAGGTTGGCAAGGGACATCAGTAGCACACGGTATACGGGGTGTACTATTTAGAGTGGTACAAGCTGCTCGGATAGAGGGGATGTAATGGGAAATAGTTGGAACATGAGTTATTCAATCTCGAGGTAAGGTGTTGGAATATGGCATTAACGTTTGCATCAGCGAAACGCAACAAAAATGAATTCTTCTTAATAGTAGAGTCGTGCTGTCGCCGAAAAACCCCGTAATCGGAAAAAATAGAAGAAGTGGAGTTTTTTAGCAGGTGATTCTGTAGGTGCCGCGGGTGCTAAATCCAAGTTTGCCTAAACATCGGGGTGTAGGGTTTTTTAGGGGGTGAAGGAGGTGGGGCTGGATTGATGCAAAACTAAAACCCCTACGAGGTCGGCGCCATGAGACAAAATGTTGAGATAAATCCGGATCTTTTTTGTCCACAGCGCCGAAATCGTGGAAGTTCATTTTGGGGGTGAAAAAGTGTGGTGAAATTTTGAAAAATCAGTTGTAGTTCGATGCCTCTTTAGAAAAAATTCGTACAATTTGCGTTCAAATGGGAACGTTGTAGTCCTTGAAAAGACGCGTCGATCAAGTATTTCATCATCCCTCTCCGATAATATCTTCACCCCAAAAACATTGTTGAAATATAAAAAAAAAAATTGTTCATTAAATAATTTAAAAAAAAATCGTTTTTTTTCGGGTATAGGCTAAATGTACGGAATATAGAGAATGATTTCCTCCATAGTTTCATTCTATAGACCACCCTTGAATTTTGGTTTCTTCAACCCTTCTCGGGGGTTGAAAATTCAAAATGAAATTCTGGCAAAACTATTCACCGTACGATTTCGCCGTCATGGAACAAGTTGTAGCTCGAATCCTCAGCTACATTTTTGTCCATAGCACCAAACTCGTATTTGTTTATTTGCGGTCAATAGTTTAACCTGAAATTCATTTTGAATTTCCAAACCCCGAGAGGGATTAGACGAAGCAAACTTCAAGGGTGGTCCATAAAACCGAAAATGTAGAAAAAATTCATCTTTACATTTCGTACATTCAAACTATACCCGAAAATCGATTGTTTTTGAGTTATTCAATAAACATTTTTTATTTATTTTTCAACCATTTTTGGGCGGTGAAGATATCATCGGAGAGGGTTGATCAAATACTTGATCGACGCGTCTTTTCAAAGGCCACAACTTTTCCATTTGAAAAAAAATTGTACAAATTTTTCCTTAAGATTTATTGAATTAAAATGGATTTTTCAAAATTTCATCCCGCTTTGCACCCCCAAAATGATGACTTCGACGACATCGGCGCTGTGGACTGTGGAAATAAAGCCTGGATCTTTTGAACATTTTCTCTCCTGGTGCCCATCTCGGAGGGGTGGTAGTTTGGTATAAATCCACTCCATCCCCCTTCGTTCTCCCCAAAAAATACTACGCCCCGATGATTAGGCAAACTTAGATTTAGCACCCGCGGCATCTACAAAATCACCTATCAAAAAACCAGCCTTCTTCTATTTTTTTCTGATTCCAATATACAGCACGACTGTACAATAAGGCTGTATTCTAGTGTGAGCACCTATTTTAAAGGTAATTTTTTTGGGAACTAAATGTGGACGAACGGTTACACCTACAGCGTTAGGTTTTCACAGTTGTACATGTTTGAAGTAAAATCTTACATTTTTTCAAAGCACTTTCTTCGTAATTGTACATGATATTTGACGTTGCGCAGGTCATGTCGCGAAATTTTTCATTGTCGGGCGTCGTCATTGTAGCTGTGCTTGTCATTTGAATCCAACGATTTTTTTTTTAATTCTACTCTTTACGAACGTCTTTATCGATCGGCCCTGTAATGAATCATTTTAGGCAAAATTTACGAAATAACGACGTTCGAAAGAGAGTACTCTGATTTTTACAATAAAATGTTCACTTCTCTCGGCACGGAAAATAGTAGTTATAAAGAAATAAAAACGATGGAGGGCCGAACGATAACCACATTCGTAAAGAATGAAATTTTAAATAAATCGTTCGTTTCAGATGACAAAGACGGCCGCAATCACAACGTCCGACGATAAAAATGTCGCGTAATGACCTGCGCAACATCAAATATTATGTACATTTTCGTTCGATGTTACTTCGAACATGTATAAATACAACTGTGAAATACTAGCCCTGTAAACTTAAGGGGTCTTCTTACTTTAGACGCTAAAAAGGCTATTTTCATGAATTTTTTGATAGGTTTATATTATAGATATTCATATAAAAGTTGTTAAACTTAATGAATACACTTTCGAAATACATTTTTTTTAATTGTACGTATTTATGTAACCCAAACAATCGTTAAACGCGTTTTTCTCGAAACAACGTTTTTCGACGGCTTGTTGATAAAATCTTCGAAACTACTGAACCGATCCTTGTAAAATGTTAACCACATATTCTTCACAACTATAGGTATAGCGCATATAAAGGACTTTTTTAAATTTTAATATTTACTACTTTGTTTGCCAAAAACGGTGAAAAAACACATTTTTTGTTTTTTCGAAAAATTTCCGACATTTTGTTAATTTGTATCTATCAAAAATTGTATGATGTGCGCTATAGTCATTAACAAACTGAATCTAAAACCGTTTGATTTTTTTGTTTCGGATGATCCATCTCCGAGATTTCATCGACAGCGCAGACCTGAATTTTTTTAGGACATTTTGTTAACTACCATTTTCGTCTATAAATAGTGACTTGAATAAATATAAAAAAATGTTATATGTATTTCGAAAGTGTATTTATTGAGTGTAACAACTTTTATATCAATATCTACAATATAAACCTATACAAAAATGCATGAAAATAGCCTTTTTAGCGTCTAAATTGAGAAGACCCCTTAACCTCTTTTCTAAATATAATTCACAAAAAATCACCTTGCGAATGGGTGTTCATACTACAATACGGACATAACTACTCAAATTTCTGATTTAGGCTGTGAAAATCGCTCAAATGTTTCTACGCTATCTTATTCGAAATTAACTACCTCAATTTGCAAAAAAAAGGTTATGCGTAATGATAAAAAAAGTAGTAAAATGAAGAAGAAAAATTATTTGCATTCCAACGATAAAAACTTAAGCGTCATATGGGAATATATAAAAAGAAAAATGTGTGTTCTTACTGGAAATTCTCAGGGTGACCTTCATACGACCTTGCCTACTGTACCAAAGGTCAAACTACAGGTTCTGCCCCTCTCCCTCCCTTGCCTTTCACAGCCAAAAAAAATGGTTGGAGCAATTTTTGTTTAAAACAATAATTAAGAGACCAATTTGGTGGCATCCAGCCCCGAATCCCGTATTGTTACTTCCATTTTTTTTAAACTTCAGAAAAAACCAGTTAAAAAGTTATTCTCCATGGACTATTGCAGGCTCAACCTAAAAAAACCAATACAAAAGTGCCCAATGGTATTTTTATAGACACGTCTTGAAAAACGTACCTCGCGCCTGGAGGTCCACTTTTCTTGCAGAGCCCTATCTGGGCGATCGATAAACAGCCGCTTCGAAATTCTCTCGCTTCCCGGCAATCCGCAAACGTACCCGAACTTCAATAGGAACAACTGTTGGACATCTATTCGATGAAAAGTTTCGACCGAATTGACGATTCAAGTGAGCACGTGCGGCCAAAGACAAAGGAGTGAATCCCGCAAAACGACGATCACGCTATGTTCCGTCAACATAATCGTACCTCGAACTAGTTGGGATTCACAACTTTCCCTCGTACGAGATCAAAGACTCTCGTCGAATCCCGCGAGGCCACGAGAGAGCACGTTCTATTTATAGACGTGCAGAATTCACGTCTTTGATATAACTTTTCTATCAATTCTTCGGGTTAACTTATTGTTGAATAATGTGTAAAAATGTTCGGGCAAACGTCATAAGGACTGCGGCATATTTATCTTAACATTACTACAACAAGACGAATATTTAACGTTTCTCATGAGATGACAGTAATTCTCTCACTTTTATCAATTTATTTTACGTTAAGGAGGTACACTAGCTTCAGCAAAATGGTGATAGATCAATAAAATTTGGTGAATATATTCTTTAGTATTATTCATGTAGATACAATTTTTTTCAGATTTTTTGGTTGTGCCGTTTTGTTACAAATAATTCACAAGCGTTTATTCTTATACCCGGAATATATACCTATATCTATAAAAACCCTATGCTTATACACGTGAACTTCAATGTTCAATTATTCGATAACGGCACAATGAAAAAATCTGAAAAAAATTGTATTGACATATATAATACTAAAGAATATACTCACCAAATTTTATTGATCTATCACCATATTGAAATTTGACCATGGTTTAGCATGGCAACATTGTATGAAGCTGGTGTACCTCCTTAAGTCCGTATTATAGTGTGAACACCAATTTTCAAGGTGATTTTTTGGAAAATAAGTTTAGAGAAACGATTAAATCTACAGTGTTAGTATTTCACAGTTATACGTATACATGTTTGAAGTAACATCTTAAGGGAGGACACCACTGTGAAATTTGTGAATGAAAAATCGTTTCTTTGGAAACACTTTTTAGAAATCCATTGAACCTTCAAAAATGTTATGCATATTCGTTTATAGCTGAAAAAACAGTTTTAAAGTGGTTTTCGAGCTATTTTTAGGGGATTCTCCGAGCGCTGAAAAGCGCCTTCGGCGATGCCACGCCGGTAGACGCAGTACCAGCTACACAAAATACCGTCCAAAGGTTTGATCCTGATCTAAAAACCGTTCCCAACGAGGATCGCGTAACCCACCGACTAAAGAAATTCACTCGTGCATTTGCTTTCTAGTGGGTACCGAAAATTTTAAACACGTTTTTCTCAAAACCATATTTTTGAAATCGGCACGCAGCAGAATTCGAACAATTTTCGTCCAATCGACTTGAAATGTTAACTGCAGCTTCTTAGATTGCTTTAACAGCTAAGTACGAGCGCTTTTTTCGATTAATTAAAAATTGTAAAAAATATATCACTTTTTATATGAAAAATATAGTCGAAAAAACGAACTTTTTTTCAAAATCATCCTTATTTTTTTTTCATTAGTCTTTAATTTCCCCCCGTTCTTAACTGCTATAACTCATGTAAGTAACGAAAATATTTCGCTTTTAGTTTCAAGATTAAATTTACGACAGTTCTACTGCGTACCGCGGACAGGGTTGGCTGAAAAGCAGTACACGGAAAAAAAGAAATAGTACAAAATACAGGGGCTACACAGTTCGCATTGGACTCGAGCGATTGCACAGCGATATTACCTGAAACACAGTGATCAAAATACAGTGTGCTCAAAGTAAATTATTACAATTCCTATACTGTCCTCTTTCGACTCGAACCGCTTTACTGTATTTTTTACTGGAACATACAGTCCAAAATACAGTGTAGTCAAAAGTAAATTTTGACAGTTCAATACTAATATAAATTTAACAAAACCTGTAATTTGACAGTTGGTTAATCTGTATTATGTACAATGAATGCGCCAGTTACATCGACAGAGTTTAAGTAGGTGTTTTAACAGTGAAGTCATCTGTTCTAGAAACTGGTTAGCAACAGATATAGTTTCAGTTTTGAACCGTTGCTTTTTACAGTGTGAACACGGGAAACGTTCTTGTTTTAATACTGTAATTCAAACTTGATGAACCCCGTAATTTAATAAGGCCACAAATCGTATATTATACAAAATTAGGAGTAAAAATAACATTAGATAGCGCTAAAAGAACAATTAAAGCGCTGAAAGAACTGCCAGTCCTTTGTGTCCTGGTCGCGCCGCGCTCGAGACAAGTCCTAACGAGTGAATACCGTTTACAACGTCACACTGTAAATTTGATTATAAAAATAAAATTAAAAAAACTCGGCGGAACCTTCGCTTACAATGTACATTGTAAGCAATGTAATATACACACACACACACACACACACACACGCGCGTGCGCGCGCACACACACACACACACACACACATATATCAAGAATATACTGAACTGAACTCGGCGAAACCTTCGCTTACAATGTATATTGTAAGCACTGTAATATATACACACACACACACACACACACACACGCGCGTGCGCGCGCGCGCGCACACACACACACACACACACACGCACACACACACACACGCGCGCGCGCGCGCACGCACACACACACACACACACACACACACACATATCAAGAATATACTGAACTGAGTAAGACACACAAAAAAAGTTTATCCATAAAAGAAGTTTGAGAAAACTGTGTAAAAAATATTAAAAAATCAGTCACATACACAGGAACGTACCTTTTTGTAAATAATTCTCTCTTTTTTATAATTTCTTGAATTATGTCGCACAAATTTCAACATTCGCATCCTATCGAAGACGCACTTGGCAATCCTTTGTGTCCTGGCCACGTGCCTCACCCCACGCGCGAGACAAGTCCTAATTAGACAAGAACGTACCTTTTTTTAAATTCTCTCTTTCTTTATAATTTCTTGAATTCTGTCGCACAAATTTCGATGCCCGCGTCCCATCAACCACGCACTACTAACTGGCAATCGTTCGTGTCCTGGCCTCGTGCCTCATGTGCGTACAGCATAAAAAACAGTGATCGCATTTAAATTTTGCAGTTGAATATTTTTACTGAAATCACTGATGTATTCACAATATCAAAGAAGAGTAAAACTACCGTGCCACACTGTGAAATTTAATGAATCACTCTGTACTCAATACAGTGTACACTGCAGCCCTTGCAGTTTGCGTACAGTATAAAAAGCAGTGATCTCATGTAAATTTTACAGTTGAATATTTTTACTGAAATCACTGATTTATTCACAATACCAAACTGTAAATAAATCAGTATAACCAAAAATCTCAGAGTGCACAGATTACGTCACGAACTGTCGAAAGAAGAGTAAAACTACTGTGCCACACTGTACAATTGAATGAATCACTCTGTACTCAATACAGTGTAGCCTGTAACCCTTGCAGTTTGCGTACAGTATACAAATCAGTGATCTCATGTAAATTTTACAGTTGAATATTTTTACTGAAGACACTGATGTATTCACAATACCGAACTCTAAATAATAAGCCAGTGTAACTGTAAAAATCTCAGTGTGTACAGGAAAATTCGTCATTTTTGTAGGACAGGATTTACATTACTTTGTTTTACTGTAAAATGAAATATGGCACCCTGTTTTTTACGCGGTTTATACTGTGATTTTCGCTGTTTCTTTTTTTCCGTGTAGCTTGGTTAAGAATACCCAGTCGTAATATAAACAAATATCGCAACACAACAACCGTTTTTCTAACCTCAAAAATGTCAAAGTTTGTACCAAATAAACAGCATTTGCGGGAAGCATTTCTTTTCTGCTTCAATCTAAAAAAAACAGCAGCTGAAGCCCGTAGGTTACTTGAGGAGGCCTGCGGCGAACATATACCATCAAAAACAACGTGTGAAGATTGGTTCAAGCGGTTCAGAAGTGGCGATTTTGAGACTGGGGACAAGGAGCGCTCGAAAAGACCGCAAACATTTGCGGACGCCGATCTGCAAGCGTTATTGGATGAAGATGACGCTCAAACACAAGATCAACTTGTCGAGGCATTAAATGTGACTCGGCAATGTATTTCGAAACGTTTGCACGCCATGGGAAAATTCATAAGGAAGGAAAGTGGGTGCCGCATGAGTTGACTGAGAGACAAATGGAAAATCGAAGAGCCACGTCCGAAATTTTGTTTTTGCAGAACAGAAAGAGTTGCCTGCATCGAATTGTTACTGGCCATGAAAAATGGATATATTTCGAGAATCCCAAACGCAGAAAATCGTGGCTTTCACTTGGCGAAGCGTCAACATCGGCGGCACGGCCAAATCGCTTCGGAAAAAAGACAATGCTTCTGCGTTTGGCGGGGCCAGAAAGGAATCGTGTACTATGAGCTGCTGAAACCGGGCGAAACTGTCAATGGCCATCGCTACCGATAACAACTAATCAATTTGAACCACGCATTGCTCGAAAAACGGCCAGAATGGAACACTAGACACGAACGTGTGATATTGCAGCACGACAACGCTCCGTGCCATCCCAGTTCCATCGTCCAGGACACCAGAAAAACACTGAAATGGGATCTGCTACCGCACCCGCCGTATTCGCCAGACCTGGCCCCTTCAGTCTATCACTTGTTAGGTCGATGGCGCATGGCTTGGGTGGGCTACACTTGGTCAATTGCGATTCAGTACAAACTTGAATGGACGAATGGTTTCAGTTCAAAGACGGGTCTTTTTTATCGTCGCGGTATTTATGTATTGCCAGAGAGATGGCAAAAATGTGTAAATAGCGAGGGACAATACTTCGAATGAACCATTTTTTTGTATTTATCTTGAAATTTTCAATTTTTTATTGGTCAAAAAACCTGGAAACTCAGTTGCGTATCTAGTGAGGCCTAAAAGTTCTTTTGACCGTGTGTTTTATTCCTGGCTTTAAAAAACATCCAAAGAAAACGGTCGAAAATGGACAGTTACAGTGGTGTCCTCCCTTCATTTCAATTTTATTATTTGCCCTTCTTTTGAATTCTTTTAAAGCATTCTATCCGAAATTGTACATGATATTTGATGTCATGTCGCGAATTTTTTTATCGTCGGGCATCGTGATTGCGGCCGTCCTCGTCATCTGAGACAATCGATTTTTTTCCTTCTATTCTTTACGAATGTGGTTATCGTTCGACCCTCATTCTTTTTGATTGCTTCATTATTACTATTTTTGCGGGCCGCGGGGCGTGGTAATTTTATTGTGAAAATCAGAGTACTCTTTTTCAAACGCCTCCATTTCGTAATTTTTCCTAAATTTTGTTATTAGAGGGCCGACCGATAACCATCTTCATAAAAAAAAGAATTTAAAAAATATAGTTAGTTTCAAATGACAAGCACGGCTTCAATGACAACGCCTGACAATAAAAATAGTTCACATAACTTGCGCAATGTCAAATATCATGTACAATTTTGAATAAAATGCTTTGAAAAAAATTAAGACGTTAGAAACGTCTTAATTTAAAAAAAATTAAGACGTTAGAATTAAGAAACATGTATGCATGTAACTGGGAAATACTAACACTGTAGATTTAACAGTATCTCTAGATTTAATTCCTAAAAATTCACCTCGAAAATGAGCGTTCCCACTGGAATATGACTTTAACGTATCATTTATAAATGCATCCTTTTGATTTCGGACGTTCATGTATCTTTATCCGAAATAAATGCTTTTTTTATTTTCATCGAAATTCCGAGAGTGAACACGGGGGAATTCTATTGCTTTTTCGCATTTTCCCTGTGTCCTTGTGCAAATGCGATGGAAGGAGTATGGAAACAGCTTGGATTTGAGTATGAAAATGTTTGGAAACAGGAAATATCAAAGTGACAAATGTGCGATAGAAGTAAAAGGGATAGGCTCGAAAAAAGCCGCGCACGAATGAACATTAGTAAATAAAATGATTTGAAGAAAAAGAGAAAGAAATGGAAGACGATAAGATTGACGAGTAAAGAGACTGCCATTAAGGCACCAATACCAAGAAAAATATGGACAATCTGCGTGATTGTGTTTGCGGACCGGGCCACGGACAGAGAGTTCATTCCCACAAGAGGGTGCAGTTGAGCACTCCTTGATCGTCCTTAGGCTATAGTAGCTGGAGTATGTGCAGGCTGGCTTTTCCAAACGTACGCGGGTCTCTCTCTCTCTCTCTCTCTCTCTCTCTCTCTCTCCTCTGCTTCTCTACGTACAAAATGATTCAGGACGTTTCATCATGCGAACTGGCGAGAGCGAGAAGGCGAGTCCTCGTTGTAATACTTGTACGCTTATCCACTTGGAGGAACTCGGCTCGCAAACCCACCCCGAACCGCAATCGCCCCCAACCAACGTTAAATCAAGCCACATTGGGATCTGTGTATCCAGAGAGTACTCGGGCCACGATGAACTTGGAAAAGGGACGGGAGGGGGAGAAGTGAGCCAACTTTGTAGACAATTCTCGGAAACTTGGCTAAGCCCGCAGCCACTCTAATCTATGAATGAAACGAGAAAAAAATGCTATTGGCCAAATGATAATTCCTTTTTTCCAGGCACATTTGTCTTGATGAAATGTTCATTTTTTTTTAGATAAATTTGTATCGGTCAAGGACTTTTTCTTTTGTTTGAAAAGATTGAAAACATTTCTTTTTCAGATCATACTTGAGTGGATGAACTTTGAGCTTGCAACGCTCGTGGTAGTTGAACAACTTCGCTGATGGAATACGTTTTGAAATATTTCTCATTGTCAGCTTCTAGTGCGTTCCTAATTTTTGTCAATCAATGCTGGTCTTAAGTGGTCGTTGTGTATTTTGAGGAAACAGGCACCATTGCGGATGAGCACAATGGGGCAAAATGGATGGTTCTATATTCGAATTTTTCAAAAACTCGATCATGCTTGACGGTGAATATATAGAATTGAGTACATTTGTACTCAGAGAGAAAAAATCACTTGGATCAACGAAATTGTCGATTCACAGATGACGTACGAAATATCGAGATAAAACACTAAAAAACCTAATCATTCCGAGTATTCGCGATGTGGTGTAATAAATTATTCTTAAGGGATCATCACAGTGTGACCGCCCGAAAAATAGCCGATTTTCGCGATTTTTTAAATGTGAATAGGATAAGCTAATCGGTCTATTTTCTTTTACAAATTGAAGCACCGATAAACAACACAAAATGATTCTTTTAATTTCTTTTTTTATTGTTTAACATTGTTTTTATTTGCGGAGAATTGCGTGGAAAAAAATGGTGTCCCATGATGGCCAGGACTGCGGCCGCGAATTTTATCTGAAACAAAAATTGCAAAATGATTATTAATCTGTAGGAAAGCCGCTATGTTCCTATGAAGGTTCTTTTTTAAAGGGAAATTTGAAAAAATGGCGTCGTTTAGAAACAAAAAGTATCAAATTCATCCTTTTTTCGACAGTTGTTCGTAAAAAAATAGGAAGATTTTAAAAAAAAAGCTTCTATAGCAACATAAGGAATGACGTGAAGAATGTTCTGTTAAAATTTCAAACGAATAGCTTGAAAACTCTTCTTTTGGGAGCGGCCACCGTTTTGAAAAACACCATTCCGAGAAAAACGCGTTTAAAGTTCGGAGTGCGGGATCTCACGCTCCAATCACTTTTTCTAACATAAGAAAGGCTGTAGCGACCAATATAATTCGAATTTCGATCTAAAAATTGGACAGAACGTTTGTAACCGTGTATACTGTCAGATAATGCAGAAACATCAATTTTTTGAAAATTTTACACTGTGATGATCCCTTAACGGACTTGCATAAGCTGGGGGGCCAAAAAACAGGTCGATTTTCAATATTTTATTCTGAAGCGAGTATTGAGATGGCGAGGTCAAGATCTCACACAGATGTCTTGCTAAGTTTCAATATTTTTTCACTGAATAATATTGATAAACAATAAAGTTATTATTATTCATTTCTTTTTTATTTATGTTTATTTATTCATTATTTATTATTATTCAGCAAAGGGCAGCCGCTGCTACATGGAAAATTCGTGTAGATTATTCTGGCAACTAGAGACTGATCTTAAATGCAAATAAAAAAAGTACTTTTAGTATAATAATAAAACTTTGACCGGATACTTTTTGGAAATTTTGAAAATTACAAAAATGGGAAACTGAAGAAAGCCAAATCCGTTTTTTTTTTCGAAAAAATAACGGCTCCAATCATTTTTTATCAAAAAATGGATAAACGTATCGAAAAATCATCGGGCCACACGATGGAAAATACTATAAATTCTGCTACCTTGCAATTTGAAGTGAATCGGGAGAAGAGATTTTGAGATACGACTGGCACTGTTTCGAAGAAAACGGTAAAGGAAAATGATGATATAAAATAATGTACCGCGGCCGCCCACCGTATCACGGTAGGAAATCTGACCTTTCACAAAGATCATTATTAGTCGGTCAATTTTTTAAATTTATACAAAATTTTGGTGCAAATCAAAGTTAACAGCTTACGCTACGAAACTTTGCACAAAAGTCGTATTTTCAAAATGTCAAGCTTATGCAAACCCCTTAAAATAACGTAATATTCCATTTTCCCAACAAAAAACTCGTTGGCATTCCCCAATGATGAATTTATCAGCCCAAGTCATTTTTTTCCAGTGTATTCATCGAATATTGATTTTTATTATCGGCAAATTGGTATTGGTAAACCCCAATTTGTTTTCTCCGAATCTCCGTGCGGTCACTGAGGAGCCGGGAACAGTGAATCGACAGGTATCCAGCCAAACGCGAAAGGAATGGGGTGTTACAAAATGCGCGTAAGAATGTACGTGGAAACATTGGGAGTAGAAAAAATCGCAATATTGTCGAGTCGCTCTGTGGCCACTCAACCTTCGCCGACAAACATCCTCGAGCATCCGACATTCGAGTTTCGCGTTACGCGAGTCGCCCGCGTACCATTCCCAGTACAATCTGTCGCATACGAGGGCATGCATACGGAGCAGGAAACGCGCTACTTGAGCGTTTTAGCGGAGCACACACACACACACACAGGGCTGCGAGAAACATTCCGCCAAGAAGATGAGGACCCGCGCACGGTGAGAATTCTTGCCTCGTCCTCGCCGAGCGCCGGAAGAGAGCAAGAGGGTTCCCGTACGTGCAAGCGGGAGCCGATAAACCCGAGTAGGTACTCGGGATCGAGTGCACATCCGCAAAAGTATAACCGCGTGCCATGCCTCATAATATGCTCCGGCGCGAGTCCACCGACTAACGGGTTCCTATTCCACATTCGCAGAGAAGATAAAGTGTCCACACACACACACACACACACACACACACACACACACACACACACACACACACACACACACACACACACACACACACACACACACACACACACACACACACACACACACACACACACACACACACACACACACACACACACACACACACACACACACACACACACACACACACACACACACACACACACACACACACACACACACACACACACACACGCACGCACGCACGCGCACGCGCACGCACACGCACACGCACACGCACACACACACACACACACACACACACACACACACACACACACACACACACACACACACACACACATATATATAGACATAAATATAGAGACTGGCCAAATATGAAACCATGAGCGGATATGGGAAGCAAATTATGGTAAATACCAAAAATGAGTGTGATACCGAGCCAAATATAAAACTAACAAGAAACATCACTTGAGTGCCCGCCACCGATTTTGTTGAAACTCATATATGTGATAAAGCATTGAAAACTATTAGACACGCATTTTTTTATCTGCGGAAAAACGGTTTTAAGGGCGGAAACCAACCCTCAAAAAAAGGCGTGGCGGTAGATGGTTTTGCAGTTTCACAAGCGGCGCTCCACCGATATGAATGAAACTAAAACCCAATTTTTTCTAATATAAGGCAATGAAAAATCTACTATAGAGTCAAGTTTTTTTTCAAATTAAGGCGTAACATGCTCATCATTGAGGGGTCGTTTCCCCCCTTAAAAACGCACCCCACAATTCTACTCGCACGTTCGAGGTGCTCGGCGCCCACACCAGTATACCAAGATTACATGGCCACTCTCGGCATGCATACCATAAGCGCACTCTCTATACACCGCTAATTCCATCAAATGTTAAAATAAAACGTCAGCGTTACACCGAAAACGATGGGGATGTGTTGGGAAGGGGGGCGGGGTCTAAGGCGTAGAATAGGCGAAGATTAGCACAAAACGGAGAGTGCGATAACACATATAGGTATAGCCAGAGCCGAACCTGTCAGCTATAGGTATAGTAAGAGCACAGCCCATGTAGGGTGATCGGTAGTGGCCAACGATTGGCCAATGCTCGACTCCGAGCTTGCCAACATTGGCACTCGAGCTTGGCCCGAACATCTACCGGGCCTCGGATGATAAGAGCGGCCCGATATTCGCAATCAATATTGGCCCTAGAATGGCTTATGAGAATCGGCCGAGCATCGCGTAGGAGTTCATTCGAGAATCGGCCAACAATAAGACCCCGTCAAGATTGCCATCATTGGCACTCGAGCTTGACCCGATATAGATCACCAAAAATGGTCCTGCACGTCAAAAAAAAAAAAATTGATTATTTTTGTATTGTGATTCGTCATTACCTGGTTTTCGAAATGATTAGTTCGAAGAAAATATTTCACCTATATGGGACTCGAACCTTGAACCTACCTACTCATAGCCAAGCACGCTGCCCCTATGCTATCGAGTGCTCGTAACATTAAAATCGCAGATATCCCATAAGAGACCAAATGGATTCTCATCATTATTTGTATCACATAAACTATATCAATTAGTTAATATCATTGTGATAATTAGAGAGTGTTATCGACTGACATGTTATAGAATTTCCAAACCTAACCTATATATATATAAATCCTCTCTCTCCACCCTCTCTACCCCCACAACCCTTTAATATGTGTGTTGCAAAGACAGACCATTAGTTCATTGGTTTAAGTTTAATTTGAATAAATAAATATATTTAAAATGAATAATTCCAATAATGGAATGCAATAGGAAAAATTTGATTTCACGAAAAATCTAGTTAATTCAAATAAAAAATAAATAAATAGACGCGGTTAGTTAATATTAATAGAATTTTTCTGTCAGTGTAGGATGGTTCATAAAAATCGGCAGAGTATCGCGTATGAGCTCGTTCGAGAATCGGCCAACAATGAGTGCATTGATTTGGTAGTATATTTGTTAAGAATAATGTGCAATGGACTCGTAAAAAGTATTTATCTCGTCTCTCAATGACTTCAACCTGAAACAATGAATCGTCAATATACGAGTTGCGGTTCGATCATGCGTTACTCGGCCGAACATTGGCCTCGTATCGGCAAAAACATGATTGGCGAGTCTATACTTCGCCAAACATCGACCTCATATCGATAAGCCAATGATTAGCGAGTCTATATTTGGCCGAACATTGGCCTCGTATCGACAAACCAATGTTGGCTAGTCAATACTCAGCCGAGCGTTGGCGTACAATTGGGTAATCGATCATCGCCCCGCCAACATTGGTCCAAGTATTGGCCGTTACGGTTCGATTGGCAAAACCTACATGGGAGTAAAAAAATAACTTTCAAAAGTCGATATCTCGAAAACCATAGAACGTCGCCAAAAATTCTTTTAGGGAATCTCTTAAGATATTAAAAGAAAGGTCTGTGAAAATTTTCAGCCCGATCGGAGGTAGAACCTTTTCGGAACATTATCCAAAAATCGTTTGGACATTTATTTGTATGTACATTAACAGAATTGTGTACCGAATTTCATAAAATAATATTAATAATTAAAGAAGTTATAAACTATCTCGTGAAGGACCTTTGAACGTGAGGGGCTCAACGGTGTACTTAATTTTGGCCACCCGGTTGATCTAAAACAAAACAAACGGTTTTTTTTCGTAAAAGAGATAATATTGGCTGAGGCTTGTTTAAAAAAATACCATTGATTTTTTTCGATGTTTCGAGGAAAAATAACATCATCATTGTTAATAACTAAGGGAAAAAAATATTAAGAAAAAAAACGTCAGTCAGACTAGACTATTATTGCACTGAATAATTATAAGAAATTTCAAGTCAATCCGTTGATTAGATGTCGAGAAATCATGTACGCCGTTTTCAAAAACGTAGTCTCGAAGAAAAAACGCGCTCAAAGTTTTATTAGCCGTTCTATTCTTGTAACAATAAGTTTGCCTTCAATTTGCGATTACTGCACCATATGTTGGACCTGCCTCTTTAATTTGAGTGTCCCCAGCGACGAAAGAGAGTTTTGAATTTTTTACAGTAGCCTTACCCCTTAAAGCAATATTTAGAAGTTATTCAAAAAGTATGCCAAGAGCATTCCGACAAAAAATCGAAATATAAATTTATAAAACTTTCTGTTCCTTCGTACACCAAAAATTCACTCGATGTTCTAAAAATATCCGATTTTTTCGAGGAATCTATTTATTATCGATCAGCCAAAGAATGATTGTCATGTTATAAAAATTGACGGTTTTTATATAGGCCATTAAATCGAAATCGACGAACACGATCACACGTGTTATAGTATCCGATTGAGCGGACTCACACAGTTTCTGAACTTTTGTCGTGCCGAATTATTTAGAATGCAAATGGGTATTTTCACTGGGAGTAAGAATGAATCCCCTCGACATCCTCAATAGTCGATGTTACGCACTAAAAATTCATTGGAATTAGGAGACGAAAAAAAACGACTTTCGCTTTGCCCGCGGCTATCCGAACAAACTTTTTCGGGACTGTTTCCTGTGCCCACTCCTGGATACAATTAACAACCCGCGGCTTTGCGACTACCACCGGGATAAAAAAACTCTTCCATTGTCTTTGTAAATGCGCTTTTTCATCATCGATTTGTAGAATGGTGAGCAAATGAATTTAATCTCTAATGTTGCAACGAGATTATTGATTCCCAAACAAACCCAAGAGACAAAAATCAACGTTATGATAAATAACATATTTGTCCGACTTAAATAAATAATTTTATCGCAGCGATAAAAAAAGTGTACCCAATTTGAATGATTTTTTTTTAATTTCATAGAAATGTTTGGCTGCATTAATTATTATTTAGATAAATATATATGCACGCGAACGAAATAGGCTGTTTAACACGTTGACTGCCGTGTTAACTTGAATCAAATATTATTGTATTTCGCGCCCCTTTCTCGAGATCAAATTGTAGTAGCCCTGCCTCACACCGATGTCGCCACACTTTACCGATCGAAAAATTTACCGGCATTGCCGCAACTCGATCTTATCATTCTTCTTCCTTGTGTCAAACACGCCACTCGTTAATCAACGAGAGTGTAATCAAGACATAATAATGGATAGTACCAGCGAAGTCGAGTCTGAAAGCAGGAAACGGAAGGATAAGCAAATGAAGAAAAGATTGGAGAAAATATTGGAAGAACAAGTTAGTAGTTAGTTAGTTACTCTTTTTTATGTTCGGATTTCTGTCGAGCACATCGTCGTACATCTCAGGATCACAGCGAACGGACTAATGAACTGAAAGTTCGTTTCACGAGTTGCCGAGACCTTAATCTCTGCAATATTAGGATCTAACAGTTCTGTAAAAAACGCCGTCTCTGCAAGACGCGTGGCCGTTGCGTACTCGGGAGTGAGGTTAATGCCCTCGAGGTCCTTCGAGGTTATTTATTCGAAGAGGGATCTCTCGTCACTGTTTCTTCAGAATCACACAGTGACGATTGGGGTGAACCTAACCTCATAAAGAAAAGATGATGAAATAATTACAAAATCTGGCCAGATTTTGTGACACTCCTTGCAAGGAGGCTTCACATCGACCTTCTTTTTTCGAAAGGTAAACATCGAAGACGACGATCTAATAGTAGAACGCGGTGACGTCACAGTCGTTCGAGTGCATCGCGTCGCAGTTTCTCGGACTCCCCGAATCGGCCATCGCCCAATAAGGAGAATCTGGATGGAGATAATCGCTTGAGGGAGGAAGTGTTGGAGGACGAGGTAGGAGATATTATCGTGCCGTTAGCCTTACTAACGTGCCGAAAGCGTCAAAAAAACAAACGACTGGTTCAAAAAACGAGAAGGGCCCGCAGCGTCAACCGGAATACAAGACAAGGAGCAGGGGGGCGTGGAGCGGGCAGAAATCAACTCGGTCACGGAATCATCCTCGCTCATCCAAACCCACCTGTTATCCTCCACCGCGACTGTCATCGTTGAGTCACAGGAGAAACTGACTGAATCTGTAAGCCATTCCGCCGGGCGTGTGAAATCATTCAAGTGCTCTTGGATGAAATTTACCAGTGATAAAACCATACTGGGCTGGGTGGATAGATAGCGTATCCCTTTTACAAGGCGGGTAACTCAGCGTGTGTCTCCTGCAAACCAAAATGGTCCAAGCAAGAGATAAATCTTATTACAGCTCAGATTGAACAGCTTAAGGTATTAACCATTCACGAACCCAATTATTTAACAATTAACTGATTTTCGTCTCTAAAAAAGTAAAAATACATCCCAATATACTGCTGACACTTCAAGCCAAGTGACCGGACGTTTAACGAAAAATTACAACTCTAATAATTTATACACTAAAAAATCTAGATGTCTGATATAAACTGCTCACGGGTGCAACAAAATCTAAAGATTCGGCAACGACAATAAAAACAGGGGGTTAACGATGTTTAAAGAAAATATTAATGATAAAACTTGGAAAAATGTGACTAGCAGAAGAATTTTCGTAGCCGTGATATTTCAAAGAAAATGTAAAAATGTGTAAATCTACTAAATTTGCGCGGAAATTTTTTATTCTAGTTTATCGTTGGGTATAATAATTTATTATAACTTATTTTTTATTAAGCGCCACTGTAATTTTAGCGATGATTAAGAAGGGCCCTGCTTATGCCCCCACAAATACGGCCCTCCGCGAAAGTAGTACCTTAAAGTGAACGCGGCGATGAAGGAGGTATACGCGTGGAAGGGCCAATTTATATCAAGCTTTTTTCTAGTACCACAGACTAGTGGTGGTCACCCATTGGTACTAAATTTGAAAAAGTTAAACAAGTTTATAAACACATAGCATTTTAAACTCGAGGATGGAAGAACGGCTGAGAAAATATGAAGCCCGGGTTATTTTATGGCCTCATTAGATATCCAGGGTGCATATTACTTCCCATATAGGGTCGCCTGTCGTAACAAAAATGCCAGCATTTAGCCATTAAACGGTTTGCTGATAATCGGCCAATAATTCGTGGACCAACATTGGGGTACTGTAGGCGGATGAATGGCTTGCCAGATCTATGCCAGCCATTGGTGGGCCAATACCATCGCACCGATAATATGGCGATCAGCATTGGGGTATCGTAGGCGGATGAACGGCTTACCAGATCTATTCCAGCCATTGATGGTTTGTTTTTGGGCGTTTTGTAAATGCAGGTCGTTAAACTGTAATACGTAAAAACAAGGGATAAGGTTTCGAAAAGCATATCCCACTGATGAAGCTGAAATTTTGCACAGACCTTCTTTTCAATATTTTAAGAGAACCTTTAAAAGGATATTGGTGACTAGAAATAGTTTTCGATATATCGTATATTGAAAGTTATTTATTGTACTGCGCTTCTACTATATTAAATGAACCCAAACAAACCCATCGCACATGGCAAGTGATGTGCACGTACGGGCGAGCACTGTTTGCCAGGACGAAATTATAAACTTTACAATGCGATATATCGAAAACTATTGCTAGTCGTCAAAAATCCGTTGAGGGTTTCTCTGAGGATTATGAGAGGAAGTTCGGTGCAAAATTTTAGCTCGATCAGAGGAGTATGCTTTTCGGAACTTCACCCAAAACGAGCGAGTTATTTTCACAGCCTAAATTAACCAAAAAAATTGTCGGTAAACTTTAATGTCACGAATAAAATTATCGGCATGAAAGTAAGGAACAAACAAACGATGGATTCTGTAAGTGTTAGGATGACTAAGGGGGTAGGGCGCTCGACACTAGAACGAGAGACGTAGGTTCGATCCCGATGATAGGTAAAAACTTGAACAATGCAGAAAGCGTTTTTAATGCAATTATTCTATGTACGTGGACATAAGTGAAGCATAAGAAAACAAAAAAGATACTACTAGAATTTTTGTATTTATAATTTGTAAATTTTTTGTTTTTCATTTCCGGCAGAAGATCCGGCAGCCGTTGCTGGGCCAATATGGGCGTATGATATTTGTCCAAGTCTTACCAGCCATTCATGGTTTACCATTAGCAACCATGCATGGTGTGGATCTGGCCCGTTTACATAGCCATTACCGCGCCATCGTTTTTTCTCTGGCAACCAGTCGTGGGCCATTACTGTGCCGTTTGTAAAACCCTATTTGGGTTGGTCTCGATTAACGAGAAAGACAAAAAATACGTAACATTTTATTTTCAAGGGGTAATATATCAATTTGAATGCATGCATTTTCGACTTAACATCGCGCCGTATGTGTTTACGAAGATTATGAAGCGGGTTATGGCCTTTTTGAGAGGTAAGTGACTAAAGTCTTTAATTTATCTCGACGATATTTCGATTTTCGGAAGTAGTTTGAAGGCCTGTCTTGATAATGTTCAGCAGACAAAATCCTTGTAAGGGAATTTAGGGTTCTCGATTAATAGGAAGAAAAGCATAAATTAATACCGTTAACAAGATGTACATTCTTGAGCCTTTTGTATGATTCGGTACTCATGTCTGTTGAACCTTTATTGAGACATTAGAGTCGTATTGTCCGACTTTAAAATATGGGAGAGTACACATAAGGAAATCCAAGAGAGCGAGGTCGCTAGCGCTTAAGCGGAACGGCGAAAATGTTGAGAGAGTAATGGAAATCTCGTCAAACTTTTCAGACGAGTTCGACTGGTGGGCCCGTAACATCAACAAGGCATGACATCACATCGCAAAATTTTATCCTAAAGTCAAAATATTTTCGGATGCCTTGCTTTCGGGTTGGGGCGCGGCTTGCTCAGTCAATCAAACCCACGGCTTATGGAACGAAGAGAAACAACCATTCCATATTAACCATCTTGACTTAAAGGCCGCGCTGTTTGCCTTGAAATGTTTTGCTAATCATTTACGAGATTGCGATATTCTCTTAAAAACGGACAATATCACAAGGGTGATTTATATCAATTGTAACGTGTTTTTTTGTACTCCGCTGGCCCGCCTGGCACGGTGGCGGGTGCTGCGAAACCGTCCTCCGGCTCGGGGCCGTCATCGCGATCACGACATGATGCCGTAGGATCCTTTACGTGACATAAGGATTTTACTTTAATATGCCGTTTGTTTTCCTCACTTTCGCTACCTCACGTCTGGCTAATACGAGGCAAAGTTCCAACGCCCATATAGGGTCGCCTGTTGTAACAAAAATGCCAGCATTCAGCCATTGAACGGTTTGCTGATAATCGGCCAATAATTTGTCGACCAGCATTGGGGCACTATAGGCGGATGAACGGCTTGCCAGATCTATGCCAGCCATTCGTGGGTCAATACTATCGCACCGATAATATGGCGATCAGCATTGGGGTATCGTAGGCGGATGAACGGCTTGCCACATCTATGCCAGCCATTGGTGGGCCAATACCAGCGCACCGATAATATGGCGATCAGCATTGGGGTATCGTAGGCGGATGAACGGCTTTCCAGATCTATTCCAGCTATTGATGTTTTGTTTTTGGGTGTTTTGCAAATGCAGGTCGTTAAACTGTAACACATAAAAACAAGGGATAAGGTTTCGAAAAGCATATCCCACTGATGAAGCTGAAATTTTGCACCAACCTTCTTTTCAATATTTTAAGAGAACCTTTAAAAGGATATTGGCGACTAGCAATAGTTTTCGATATATCGTATATTGAAAGTTATTTATCATACTGCGCTTCTACTATATTAAATAAACCCAAACAAACCCATCCCATATGGCAAGTGATATGCACAACGGGCGAGCACTGTTTGCCAGGAAGCAGCGCGGCCGGAGGAGTGGGGGGTATCTATCGGATATATACATATACTCGTATGCCGTGAAATAATAAACTTTACAATGCGATATATCGAAAACTATTGCTAGTTGTCAAAAATCCGTTAACGGTTTCTCTTAGGATAATGAGAGGAAGTTCGGTGCAAAATTTCAGCTCGATCAGAGGAGTATGCTTTTCGGAACTTCACTCAAAACGAGCGAGTTATTTTTACAGCCTAAATGGACCAAAGAATTGTCGGTAAACTTTAATGTCACGAATAAAATTATCGGCAAAAAAGTAAGGAACGAACAAACGATGGATTCTGTAAGTTTTAGAATGGCTAAGTGGGTAGGGCGCTCGACACTAGAACGAAAGGCGCAGGTTCGATCCCGATGAAAGGTAAAAAATTGAACAATACAGAAAGCGTTTTTAATGAAATTATTCTATGTACATGGACATAAGTAAAGCATAAGAAAACAAAAAAGATACTACTAGAATTTTTATATTCATAATTTGTCAATTTTTTTGTTTTTCATTTCCGGCAGCAGATCCGGCAGCCGTTGCTGGGCCAATATGGGCGTATGAGAGTTGGCCAAGTCTTAGCAGCCATTCATGGTTTACCATTAGAAACCATGTGTGGTGCGGATCTGGCCCGTTTATATAGCCATTACCGCGCCATCGTTTGTTCTCTGGCAACCAGTCGTGGGCCATTACTGTGCCGATTGTAAAACCCTATTTGGGGGCTAGGAAGAGCGAAAGGGAGAGAAGCGGAGGCCAAACATTCCTCCAAGGTCAAAGATCGGGAAGACGCGGTGGCACGACTACGGTCGGACGTTCGGAAAGTCGCAGACAAAGTGGCCTGCCCAGAGCCGTGATTTACGCTCGAGCCCCCCCCCCCCCTCACTTCTTCCGTTTCTTCCGAACAGGGTTCGTACTTGTTACCCTCGGCCGATTATAAGTCTGGCGTCGGTCGCCGTTCTTGTCCCCGTCGTCGCCAAGGTCCGACCGTTACGAAACGACATCCACTGAAGGACGAGGCTCCGCTGGGATATGAGAAACGGGGAGGGTACGCTTCTCGAACATCGGCCGACTTTTGCGTCAGCTTTCTGCGAGGTGTCGAGCGAAACAGACGTGGGCCGAGACAATGGGCAGCGACCGAATTACGCAACCGGTGAGCTTGGCTTCGGTAACAATCCAGGTAATTTATGCCTTAAGGTCGGCTCACGATCTCGCGCACCTTTACTGTGGCCACGGCCTTCTTTCGCGTTCCCGTAGAGCCGTTTTTCTTACAAGGAAACGTTGCGAGACCGATGTCTCCGATTTCGATAAAATTTGGCATGCTTGTAGAATGGGTAAAAATAGGTGACACGTATTTTTTTATATTGGCGGAACCCGATTTTTAAGGGTGGAAATGCTCCCTCGAAAATTGGGGTGTTTTTCCCTTTTCGTCGATAAAGCTTTAACAGTTCGAGATATAAATAAACTTCAAAGTGCAACAATGTTTATTTTTTCGTGTACTATACATTGGAGATGAGAACGATGCAGATAGCAAAAAATTTCAAATTGTTTATTGCAAAAATGCTATTTTTCAACCGTATAGCCGAAAAATTTTAATCGATTGGCATGTAAATTTGCATACATGTAGAGAATGGAAAAGTGCGGATAGCGATTTTTTTCTTTTTTCGATATCTCACAATTAAGGGATTGAAACTTCTTTTCGATTTTTTGGAGCATCGTATAATCAGCTACCCGCGTAGGAATTTTGATAGGGCCCAAATCAAGGCCCGTTCAGGTTGCCTGACTGGCCTGGTAGGGCACTCATAAGGCAGCCTGACTGTCCTGGTAGGGCACTAATAAGGCAGCCTGAAAGGGCCCTACCAGAAAATGTAACGTTGCGTCACATATGGGCCTGATCTGGTTGCCTGATCAGAAAAAAATATTTAATTTAAATAGAACCTTTTCCAATCCAATATGTTTATTCCATGTCTCACGGCCTACAATGATCTTATTCGTTTCAGCTATCCTTTTTTAATATTAAATATATTCAAATTGAATAAATAAAGATTCGATTCGAACACATCTGTATTTGCTTTGTAAACTGTAAATCCAAGTATCCTATATGCATACAATATTTCAAAATCCAAAATGAAATGATTCACTTAATTTAGGGTTCTACTACAATGATTTTGTATCATAATTCGTCATACCCTGGCCTGCTGAAATGATTTTGTTCGAAGAAAATGTTTCGGCTGTATGGGTATTGAACCTAGTACCTTCCTACCCATAGCTACGCACGCTGCTCCTATGCTACCGAGTGCTTGTAACATCTTCGTCGCAGATATGGCATAAGAGGCCAAATGAATTCCTATAATTATTTGTTGTATCACATTAAGTATATCAATTAGTTGATATCATTGTGATAATTAAGGCGTTACCCCCACTTGTAGCGCAAAAAAAGGCCTTTTTCATTAATTTTTTTAAAGAAAACTACAAAACTTTTTTAATCGATCAATATACCATCTTAAAGAACACATCTTGAAGAACTATCAGTAATTTTTTTATTGAACATATTACATTGTTTAGTGGCAAATGGCCGTCAATGAAATAATGTTTTTATATACACGATTTGCGGTGACCAACATTCCCGCGAAGTGGATCATCTGAAAAAAAATGCGGATGGATTTAGTCAAATATAAGTATAACCTAGTCTTCAATCGAAGGATTTTAAAAAATATTCATTTTTCACAAAATGGCGGACAGGCAAAGTCAATGGTTCGATTTTAACGAAAAAAACGGCCGTTTTTTGGCTATAAAACGGCCATTGTTTTTTTTCCGAAAAAAAAATCGAACGATTAAAGACTACATTTTTATGTATTAAATAAGCCTGCAAAATTTCAAGAAGATCGGTTTATTAGTGTTCGAGTAATCTTGGTCACCGACTTCAGAAATGCCATTTTGAGAAAAACGCGTTTAAAGTTTCAATTTCAGTTACTAGAGTATTAGAGATTAGTACATAGAGTCATCTATTCCGGGCATCAAGAAAAAAACTGCACTTCAAATTGCACTTCAAAAAAATGCAATGAAAAAAAATCGATTTTTTCAAAATCGCAAGTGGGGGTAACCCCTTAAAGAGTTCTATCGAATAACATGCTATTGATTTTTCAAACTTAACCTTATATATATATATATATATATAAGGTTAAATTTGGCCTTACAAACCTGCTAAGATCTTCTAACACGTATCCGAGTTGCATAATGTTTTTTGTCGTGACAGTCCATAAAACCTTTTTTTATAGAATTCAGGAATACATCGAAACTCCGAAGCTACGATGCTGTCAAATCGAAGTTTCCATACAGAAAATAAGAGGTTATGTGCATCTATCGACTGCTGAGGCAGTTATAGGGCAAGCCTATTTATGGCCTAATCAGACAAAGCCTAGTATGGCCCTATCAGGGCAAGCCTTGGTAGGGATCTATCGGGGAAAGCCTTAGTAGGATCTTATCAGGGATGGCCTTAGTAGGGCCATTTTAGTGTTGCCTGACCTAGGGCCTAGATACTTCCAGCCCGGTCGGGGCCGGTTCAAGATGTCCGTAATAGGTGTTACCCGTATCACACCCCGATCGGGGCCTGATCAGGCTAACCCTAAGAAATTTCTACGTAGGTAGCCTTTTGGCATTTCGGTCTAAATTCACGTAAATATATGTTCGTGTTATAATGCAATTGCATATTTGTAACATCCCAGCCCCCCCCCCAACGGTCCCCCTCTCTAAAGGCAAACGTTCAAAGTTCTTACCGTGCGGCATGGACGAACATTTGAAGAAAAAAATGGGTTACAAAGAAAGTACAATTAGTCAACATAGTCGATACACATTTTGTCATTTTAGCGGAACGACACTTTTAAGGGGTCAACGCACCCTTAAAAACTTTGTTCTTTCTATAGCTCGGGAACGGGCGGAAATAAAAATAAAGTTGGAAGGAAAAAAATGTTGTATTCTTCGACTACTAGACGTTTATGATGGTAATGATGAGTATAGCAACGAATGGCGTGTTGTTTATTGGAATAATTCGTGAATTACTTGTGAAAAATCACTCTTCAATTTTCCACTGATATGGGCACAGGCAAGGCTGGCACTCACGGACTGACTTCGTGCTTCGGGAAGCAACTGGATTACAATTGTATATCTACGAAAAATTCTCCCCCGACACGTACTGCCTTTGAAGGTTACAACATAATCGGAAAAATGTTCTCACGCTTACTTATTTAGGAAACGTTTCAACTCCATGTTTTTTATGGATTATACTTATTACAATAATGATAGTCATGATAAAAGTGTTTGAAACAAAGAGATTTTTTACACCACGCACAAGTGATAATAGCTGCTTCGCTGCATATATCGCATGTCGGTACATCTTGTGAAAAGCAAAATTCTAACGGATTTTCGAAGTTTGGTGGTGTTTCTTCTTCGTAACCGCTTTTGTACCACACATATTTAAAAAGGTTTGTAAACCGTGGAGAAGAAAAGTGGTTGTGTGTAAGAGATTGTAACTTATCAATATTGTCTCTCAAATGCAGATTGACGTCGTCATTGTAAAATATTACTGCGTCAGAGAAGTATTTGACGAAGTTTTTCCATACACGGAAGCCATAAACATCAAGGGGCTGTATCATTCCAGTTGTACCTGCAGGAATTACCAATTATGATATGAACTAATTGCCTACAGACTAATGAAACTGGTACACTATATTTACCCGCTGGAATGGTTAAACTTAAATATATTTCCCTTGCAAATCCATTTCTTTAAATGCAGTTGGACATTGACCGCTCTGAGAATCCAGAAGTATTACCGATTTTGGACCTGTATTGGGAATATACACTTCTTGGAACCAACGCTTGAAATGATTAGTCGTCAATTTTTCAGATTTCGTAGCCAAGAGAAATATATTTTCGGCTCTGAACATAGTTTGTTCCACTCGCGGACCAAATTTGCCAGTAGGTTCGTTTAAGCGATCAACATAGGTGCCAAAAGCTTGCCACTCGCAGAAATCAAACGCTGTATGGTATAACTGTGTGTTGTTGATGTTTTCGATTGCACTACTGTCTCAACGCATTTCTGCCCTTCTTTCGACAATGTGCGGCCTGTATATAGCTCTAAGTTGAATCCTCTCTGATCAAAATCAAATGTGTTTTCCGCCCCAACGTTGCCTATGTTGACTTTCACCATTTCTATAAATTCGATAGCTTTGTTTTAAAGTGTATTACCTTTAATAATTGTTGTTTTGTCATATATTTAGTAATCTTCAGTGACACAATTCCATGTTGGTTTTTGAATGTCATTAGCCAAGAAGCGGGTGCTTGGAAATTTACGGCTGGCATTTCTACAATTTCTCGTGCACGTAAGGCCCATCGTCGAAGATCTATATCATGGACAGGCAGCCTTTTGTCCAAAACATCATTAAAATTGTTTAACGCGTAGTGAGTTATTTTGGTTAACTTTTCTTTGTAGGCGCCACGCTTATTTATACTATGGGCCCACCGGCGTAACTGCGGCTCTGATTTCATCTTTTTGAATTTCGTTTGAACAGATGATAACTTTCTATTCTTTCTTTCAATTTTTGGATCTAGGTATCGTTGTCCGTGTCAATCTCCTTCACTGTCATCCTCTATTGCGGCTGCTTGATGAATTTCATTTGGTGAAAGAAAATCCGATCTAGTTTCGACTTCCATTTCCATAGGTTGATCCATCGCTTCAATGATCATGTTTTCTATATCCTTACTGAACAGTTTTTCCTGTCCGGTGATTGGACTGCGAGGCAAATTCATAGCACTTATCGCTATGGATGAAAGTTGAATAACATTCACCGGATTAACGTACATTTTTATTCGTATTTGGAATGCATAATGTATGGCTCGCTTCTCCATCGTAACTGCCGCAATAATGATCGTTGGTGAATTTATATGACTTGAAACCCAATAAGTACACACGAAAAAAATTACGATGACACACGCTATTACGAGAACTGCTATTAATCTTTAATAAGGCGATTTCAAGGTCATCATAGGGTAGCCGCTCTTTGCACCGCAGACGCTCTTTGTGAAGATTTATTTCTTTCGTTCATTGGTTCTGCTGTTTGTGAAATTAAAGTTAAAGATGAAGATTAAATTATACTGCCTTATAAGCTGATAAAAATGTTTGCATCATTCTGATCATGACCAGCAGCAACCCAAAAACGCTGTAATCTCTGCAGATAATGCCTTCGATACCGTGAGCGGAGTGGAATTTCTTCGTAAATATACAATTGTAATCCAGACGAAGTCAGTCCGTGATTGCGAGCCTTGCCTGTGCCCATATTAGTGGAAAACTGAAGAGTGATTTTTCACTAGTAATTCACGAATTATTGCAATAAACAACACGCCATTTGTTGCTGTACTCATCATTATTATCATGAACGTCTAGTAGTCGAAGAATACAACATATTTTCCCTTCGAACTTTATTTTCATTTCAGCCCGTTCACGAGCTACAGAAAGAACAAAGTTTTTAAGGGTGCGTTGACCCCCTAAGAGTGTCGTTCCGCCGAAACGAGAAAATGTACATCGACTATTTTGACTGATTGTACTTTCTTTGTAAACCATTTTTATTTCTACAAATTTTCGTCCATGCCGCACGGTAAGAACTTTGAACGTTTGCCTTTCGTGAGGCGGGCCGGGGGGGGCTGAAATGTTACAAATATGTAATTGCGTCATAACACGAACATATATTGACGTGAACTTAGACCGAAATGCCAAAAGGCTTGCTGATTATACGATGCTCTTAGCTAAAAAATCGACGGGCAGTTTCAACCCCTTACTTGCAAGATATCGGAAAAAGAAAAAATCGATATCCGCACTTTTCCATTTTCTATATGTATGCAAATTCACATCCCAATCGATTAAAAATTCTCGGAGATACGGTTGAAAAAATTGCTTTTGCATTAAACAATATAAAATTTGTTGCCATCTGCATCGTTCTCATCTCCAATGTATAGTACACGAAAAAATAAACATTGTTGCAATTTGAAGTTTTTCCATATCTCGTACCGTTAAAACGTTATCGACGAAAAACGAAAAACACCCAAATTTTCGGAGGTGCGTTTCAACCCTTAAAAATCGGGTTGCCTATATAAAAAAATATGTGTCGCCTATTTCTACACATTCTACAAGCATGTCAAATTTCATCGAAATCGGAGACATCAACCTCCGATTTTTTTGACAAGCTAAGTGCATGTCAAATTTCATCGAAATCGGAGACATCGACCTCGCTACGTTTCCTTGTTAGTCCGTGTTTCATTGCTAGCGTGTACCGTCAAGGAAAACCGTGTCGTGATCGTGCGCAGGAGGCTCACTATCCTCGAGTCAAACTTTTCGACCCACGTTCAACCCGAAAAATAAAGACTTCCTTTCCCGAGCAGAAATCGGCGATATCGGATTATCGGGCATCTAATGGAGGGTACAGTGTTTGGAAATACCATGCGTTAGGGTCTCCGATGAACCATGGCATAAACTGGACATTTTCACTGAAAAAAGACCAATGGGGACCATAACTGAACCTACGGAACCTCAGATGGGCCTACTTCGAGCGCTCCCGCAAAACCCACCGCACCCCCCCTTTCGGCCTATTGTACAGTGCTAAACAAAATAAAAATAATTTAAATAGGATCTATTCAAATAAAATAGGTTTTTTCCTTGTCTCACAGCCTACTACGATCATATTTGTTTCAAAGATATTTATATATGTTAATAAAGATGAGATTCAAATGAATATTTGCTTACAATGTACACTGTAAAGCTAAGGGCACTATATTAGAGCTATCCTTAAGAAGGGCAAAATCGAATTTTAATAGTTTTACCCCTCAAATTGGTTCGAATTTTTTTTTTTTAATGACAGAATTTTTAAAAATTTTCCCTCCATATTTACCCACCGTTAGGAAGCCTTACTTTTTCCCATAAAAAAGCAGTGATTTTTCGTGATTTTTAATCTTTCTTTTACCGTTGCCTTAATTATCAGCTAAAAATCGTAAATTCTCAGAAAATGTTGACAGTAATGTTACCTTTTTGTCGGATTTTTTGGAATTCGATACAAGCATTTTTGGGCTAGATCAATCACATCTTTATTCTCTGTATGTTGCGAAGAACGCGGAAAAATGCAAAAAAAGTCGAAGAACGTCGTTTTGAAAGCTAAAAATAGAAGGAATAAAATGGCAAAGGTTAAAAAAATAAGAAACTTTTCGCCGAAGATGATAAATTCTCGGAAATCGCTGAAAATAGAAAAAAAGTCGAAAAGTATCTTTCAGAGGTCTAAATATAGAAGTTAAAATCGGTTGTCTTCACACATTTTATTATTATTATAGAAGAATAGAACAGAACTTCTAGTTTATAAATATAGAAGTTAAAATCGGTTAAGGAATCACATATTATATTAAGGATTATTGATCCTGTCACGTATTTCTAAGTTATATAGCAAAGATCATCATAATACTTCCTTAAACCGATTGGTTTGTTCATAAATTTTGCATGACCGTTACCTTCTTCGAATCATGGAATTTTCTCCTATGTTCCTCAATGACTTGCAAAATGTATTGTTTCTGGTTTTCATTCTCCGTCAGAATATTATTAAAATCTGTGAATAGACCAACAGCCCTTTCTGCCGCATCATTCACAACTTTTAATTTTTTGACAATTTCCTAACCTTCTCGGAAACTCCCATTTTCAGACCAAAGAGATGGGTCAATGTGTAGAAACGATTGATCAATTTCAAATCGGAAGAAAATTCCGGGTTTTCGATGTTACAAAATGACCCATCTCTTTGTCACAGAAATTACCAACGTCTTTTACGTTGATTACAATTTTCTTCGGGCAATTTTGATCAATTTCTTCGATTACATCGAGCGGGCCCAACTCGGACACCATGCAACGTTTCACGTCCAATGGTAAATTCTCATCAAAAAATGATAATGCGACCGTTTCAGGGCTCAAAGACCAAAGCTGATTCACCAATTTTTGCATAGCTGCATCAGCTGTTTCTCTGTCGACACTCTTATAATTATAGTCTTTTTCAAAAATTGAAGATCATGATTTGGAGCTGCTCCTCCGAGTAGAGCAGTGAACCATGCTTCGAGATAAATCGTTATGATAAAAACCGATACATCTCGGATCGCCCGATATTCAGTTTTCGTAATTTCGAAACTGTCTCGGAACAAAAATATTTTCAAAGAATAAATAGCTTTGGACATCAAACGTGCATGATGCATTGCACCCGGTGAACGTATTGCGACTCCTTGCGATGGGACAGTTCCGAGAAATAATTTTGTTAAATGCAAAAGCTCCTTGTAATCCGCTCGAGGTTGATCCGTTTCTAATGCCCATTCAACAAATAAATGTATTCTCGTGATATTCTCCACAGTTCCAACGCTATGTACTTTTTATCATCAATTCCGATGCGAAATGACATTGAATCGATTTTCGACCAGGAATCTTCGAAACGTTTGAAAATAGGTTTATCTGGTCCAGTCGAGGGGGACTTTAATTTCGCGTTGAAAACGCTTTTCAAAACTATCTCGAAAATATAGTGTCGACATGGCAGGTTTAAAATAGATTTCTTTAACATTTGTTCTAATAAAACCGCCGCACCATTCATGCCACCCATGTTCGAAGCCGTTGTATCACAACAAAGAGCTTTTATCGAGCTCAAAGCACCCCACTCATCGAGAACATCATGAATGGCGTTTGCTTGCGTAGAACCTCTCCCATTTTCAAATTTTGGGACACCTAACAGCTTCTCAGAATCACTGTTTGTTATCAAAACGGGTAGTCTCTCCAGCTTCTTACCGCTTTCATAATCAGGCAAAAGTTTTCCGTCCCAATGTAAAACAGCGGCTCGCAAGTCAGTATTTTGGAACATACTTTTTATTCTCATGGACCTCATTTCACGCAATTTTTCACGCTTTTTCTTTATCGAGCTCTGATTAACAATCAACGCATTTAAATCAAATCCAAGAGTCCATTTAAATCGAATCCGAAGCTACAGAAGCGAGTAAATGAATGGCTGATGTATCAGAGACTTTGAACCTATCAAGAACCGCGACGAGTTTGTCATTCATCACATCTACAATCCCTTGAGATTTTTTCGGATTCGATGGTCCAGCATCATCTGCAGGATGGTCTTCTGTGGAATAATTCGGGAGTGTGCCAATGGATTTTTGTGACAACGTTTGTGAAAAGTCGCCACCATCACTCGATGCCAACTCCACGATCTCATTTGGAAGAAATTTTTATTGTTATTACATATCTTTGCTGATTGAGGATCAATGAAAAAAAAGACCCTAAATAAAAAAAAAATGACGCCGCGGTTTACAAAATATGGCTCACAAAAGGACGAAATTTGCAGTTACGGATAAAAATCAAATAAATAAAATTTTAATTAAAAATCTAAAAATAAGCGCCATTAGAAATGTGAAAAAGAAGCCAAAAAGTATTACAACATTTTTCGATAGCGCCCCTCAGTGTAAATGTATGGCAATCAATATCTCTAAATGGCAAAAAAGCCACCAGCGTATACAAAATTGAAGTTCAAAAAAAAAATTACGCACAACTAGGTAATTGGTCCAAGAACAATAGTGTATTATGATATTTTTCCAAAAAAGCATAAGTCAGGAAATAGAGGTTGCAAAAGGTGGAATTTGCAAATGCAGAAATCTTCAGGGTCATAAAAAGATGGTTTGTTCAAGATATTCGGAGAAAAATTACCAAATAATGCTCTTTCCTGTTCCATTCTTTCCAACCTCTATAACGCATCGGTTGTTTTTCGCAATTCTGCTGCCTCCATCAAATCATTTGTGCTTTGGATATCCCAGATGAAACCGATACGACCAGGCTTCCTTTGATTATGCAGAAATTCCGTTCTTATATCGTCGAGGCCTGCGAACGCATCTTGATGGGCGATGTCGAAAAGGTCATTCAGTTTACCGCAAAATTCCTCTTCCCTCTTTTGAGTCTTGGGGCATTAATATTTTTTCCCAATAGATGCCATTGTTGATGTAAATCCATCAGTTTCGTTACGCAGTTATAATCTTGCTTCGTTCTTAATCTGACTTATGTCCAAAAAATCATAGTTTCACGCACGGCTAGTGCTGCACTTGTATCAAAACAAACATATCAAAACCTGACACTCGTGTGTTGAAAAATAAAACTTTTAAAACTTGACGAGTTGATGGTAGTTTGTTCCCGAAAATTTGGGAATCCACATAACCAATCAAACGAATGTTTTCTCGTAAACGCTTTGTGCACCTAACCTAAATTGACGAAATATGGGAGAGTGCAATTGTTGGCTGTTGGAGACCGACTGCTGGGCCTCGAGTCGACGCTCTCGGAACTCGGAGTTCGGAGTCCAGCGGTGACAATACCCTTTGTTCAGGCGCGTTGGTGTTACTCCGCGCGGATATAGTCCGGGCGCACTGCGCACATAGCGCGTGCTGGGTCGGAGGAAATAGGACTATGGTGCGTTGTAGAAAGAACAAAATTAACAAAGGAGACGTACGCTTTCACATTGAGCTAATCTCAAATAGTTTATTTTGGATAATTTCATCCAACTCTCGTTAACTTATGATCGAAAATCTTGATGCACTTTTTCTCATTACTATAATTGATTTCATTTGAATGTGTACGCGATGCCGGGTTCTTGAAATTGGTTTTTGTGGGGGTGCGACGTGCACGAACAGCAAGTGAAGCAGGAAATACAGAAAAATTTTAAATCATGGCATAATCGATTGGGCTGCAGGGGTGGCCTTGAATTTTTTACGTGATTAATAATTTTGTACAAAAAAATCCGTATGTTTCAAGACTACTCCGATTGAATTCTTTCGATATTTAACTCTCAAAATCACGTATGTCGACTTTTTTCCGCGTTTTTCGCAACATACAGAGAATAAAGATGTAATTGATCTAGCCCAAAAATGCTTGTATCAAATTCCAAAAAATCCGACAAAAAGGTAACAATACTGTAAACATTTCCTGAGAATTTACGATTTTTTAGCTGATAATTAGGGCAACGGTAAAAAAAAGATTAAAAATCACGAAAAATCAATGCGTTTCTTATGGGGAAAAGTAAGGCTTCCTAGCGGTGGGTAAATATGGAGGGAAAAAATTTTAAAAATTCTGACATTTTTAAAAAATTATTTCGAACCAATTTGGGGGGTATGACCATTACAATTCGATTTTGCCGTTCTTAAGGACAGGTCTAGTACTATATGCATAAAATATTTCATAAATCGAAAATAAAATGAATCACTTAAGGGGAGATATACACCTAGGAGCCGGAAAAAAGGTCATTTTTGTGAATTTTTTCAAGGAAAACTATTTGAAATTTCGGATTGGGGTTTTAATTATCTAAAAGTATATACATTCAAAAATATGTTTAAGTCCCTTTATTTAAAAATATCAAAAATATACAAGGATATTGTATGATCCTTGGAGCGTCGTAAAAAAATCTGCGTATACGGTACCCATTGGCGTTTCTTCAAAAATCATCTGAAAAAAAACCAAAAAGATTATTAAATTAGATACTATAATCTAGTACTTGTCATAGCCGATTTTGAAAATATCGATTTATGACAAAATGGCGGACGTTTGAACATAAACAGTGATTTTTGGGCCAAAAATTAGTTATTATTTCGCCTATAAAACAAAAACTAAGTAACGGAAAAAAAATCCTATGACAAGTACTAGATAATGGTATATAGAATAACCACAAAAAACGTCAAAGCAATCGGTTCATTGGTTTTCGAGAAATTTTGGGTACCGATTTGAAAAACGTGGTTGTGAGAAAAACGCGTTTGAAAATTTGGGAATGAATAATTCATGAAATTTGTCAACTTACATGAAATCATCGATACCAGGCCCATAGTGTAGGTCTTCTACGGTCGACGGAATGTTCATAGCTTCTAAATCCTCGACCTCCACCATCTAGGTGTATATCTCCCGTTAATTGAGAGATTTACAACAACGATTTTCCATCGTAATTCGTCAGTCCGTGGGCTTTAGAAATGATTTTTTTCGAAGAGAATATTCGCCCTATATGCGAATCGAACCTAGTAGAACCTAGTGCTTATAACATTTTGGTCGCTGATATGGCCTAAGAGACCAAATGAATACTCATAACTATTTGTTGTATCACATAAAATATGTCAATTAGTTAATATCATTGTGATAATTAGAGAGTTTTATCGAATAATCCTATAGATTTTTCAAACATAACCTATATATACATAATTCCTCTCTCTCCACCTTCTCTACCCCCACGCCTCTTTGATATGAGTGTTGCAATAAAGATAGACCATTAGTTCAATCAAATAGAAAAATGGCTAACCCCACGAAAATTACATTCAATATAAAATTTAAAGAAATTAACTAGATCCATTCAGTGAATTTAACTAAATTGTTTTTCGAACAGATGAAACCGAATCAGAAATTTATTAGGATCAAATAAAATATTTAGTTATTGGGCGATATTAAATAAATCGATTTGAATTAATACACATATTTGAAATAAATAATTCTAATAATGGAATGCAATAGGAAAAATTTGGTTCTATGAAGAATCTAGTTAATTCAAATAAAAAAGAATCAAATAGACGCGGTGAGTATATCAATAATATTTGACGGGAAGAAATAAAAATATGCTTCACACATACACGTGGAAGTATTTTTTTTATTTCCGATGTGCTAAAAATGAAAACAAAGAAAAATCAAACAGTTTATTGGAAATCGACGGTAATCGGCCATCGCCATTTATCGACTCATTGAATGAACCAAAAAAAAAACAAAAGGAAAAAAATAAACAAAAAATCAAATGGGGTTGAATTCCAAACCGAAAATTTCAATCTTTTAGAACATAAAATAGACTATAATTAACACCCGATCGTTTCATATAATTATCAACATTATATGTTATTTAGATCTACACTGCCGGCCAAACGTTTTCGGACACTCCACATAATCGCAAAACTTTTGAGGGCTGGACAATTGCCAAATAATGTTAGAGTAATATAATTTATTTCATTTATTATTTTACGACGATACTATAAAAGTCTATATAATTAATTAATTACACAGAGCTGTATAGGATATAATAATCTGAAGTGTCCGAATACATTTGACTGGTAGCGTATATTCGAATATATTGACGTAATCACATATTTCAAGTATAATATTTGTACGTGACTGTTTTTCGGCTTTTTTCGACCCACGAGAATTGGGCTTATGCAAAACAAAATTGTCATGTTTATCCATGATAAACTTGAACGGGGTAGAAGGAGCTCCATTTTCGTTTTTTTTTAAGTTTCGTACAATTTTGTTTCGCAGAGTTATTATATTTTTCGCTAAACAAGACTAATTCTAGATAATGCAATGCAACTCAAGAACTAGAGGGTTTAAGAAGAAATGTCAAGGATGTAAAAAGTAGCGTAAGTTTACACTCGATAGCCTGGCAATTTGAACGAATTTTCCTGTGAGATTTTTTCTCACGGGAGAATTCGTGAGGCCCATTAATCCGATAGAATTCGGGAAAGACTGTATATACGAGCATTCTTTTATGGATCGCCTATAATATAATAATAAATCGATATTGAGCAAATTTGATTGTTTTCGCATATTAATATTGCACTAATAATTTCATAAGGTGATGATGTATTTTTATTAATTGTGTAGTATTTATTCATCATCTGATAATGCATATTTGCCTGTACCGTTCTTCGGGCGATAATCAGGGAAAACTTATTATTTTCGTCATCGAACGGATTACCGATCACGCCACATTGGAGTGGTGATGGAGGAGATTTCGAATTTGGGCCGAAAGCAGGTTAGGTGGGGTCGAGGCAACGGTTTGAGATCGAAAGTAGGTTAAGGAGGCCTGTGTTATGCACGTTCCACGGAAACTGGAGGTCGAAAGAAGGTTCGGGAGATCTAACAGAGGCTACACTGGACCAAAAGGAGGTCTCTTCATGGCACTGAACTCGACAAATGGGGTTTGGTAGGTTCAACGGAGGCTGGCGGCTTATGTATTACAAAAGAAATGGGTCCTGCGAGGGTTCAGAGGAGGCTCGGGTCGTTTCGTCGGACCTTTGTGCGGAACCCCGTTTCGCGTACAACCGTTTACATGAATGCATGAAAGTATGAGTTACGAAACGTGAATTGTCATCTCTGGTGATCTCTCGTCTTGTGACGGAGCCTGAACAGCGGAAAAACGTGGACGATTTTTCCGAAGTCGAGGAACTCTTTACGGAGAGCCAGCCTCCCGTTTATGAGCGGGACGTGGGCTCGGATCCGTGCGGCGCCCGTCATTCTCGTGTCATATGTCGGGTATCTCTTTTCCCAACACAGGGACTTTCCCGGCTCTGTCTTGGAAGAGAGGTTGCCGGAGGTTGACGTTCGCGGTAAGTAGCGACCGGGGGTTTCTTTGGGGATTCCATTTTGGGCAACGCTCAGCCGGGTAACCGACTAATGGGGGCCCGGTTGTTTTGTGGTTAAAAAGAAGCCAATAGAGGAGAGTAGGAGGCGGCCGATATCGAGCTCGCATTAAAATTGTAGTGGGTGTGTAGACCCCGGTCGGTATTGCGTGTGAGTGTCTTCGCGATTGACCGTCTCGTGGCATCTTGCGACTGCCTTTCTTTTTGTTATCATTCGTGTTCTTTTTCCCGGTATCAGATTCTTGCGAAAGAGCAGCGAAAATAAATTATTGACAAAGTGTTATTTTTCGGGATATTTCTTGCCGCGCGTGATTGACACCTGACTCACCCCCCCCCCCCCCCCCCTACCTTACCCACGAGGCTGCAGTTTGGCTGGTCACTGCGCTCCTCTTTCTCGTCCCGACAAGCCGATCTTCGGGTGGCGCCCTGTATAAATTGTCGGGATGGGAAAATGCGAGGTCTTGTGACTCACCCGGGGTTTTTTTGGTCACACAATAAAAAAAGGCGCAGTTCAGTTCCCGAAATTAAATGACAGCGCCAGAAAAATTTGGGATTTGTGCGGACATCAAAATCCGTGCGTTTTCGCGCCTTACGTGCGGTCAGAGGATAACAAAGAGGCGGATTTGGAATCACGCGAGCTAGAGGCCGAGACTGAGTATTGCTCAGCAGACGAAGCTTTTGAAGAAACTGTCGAGAAAATTGGAAGTCCAGAGATACTTTCGCATTTAGAACGAATTGTAAATGTCCAAAGTATATTTCTTGGAAACAAGATCCCGGAGCTTGGGCAATTGATGCCTTTACAGAGAAATGGGATTTTTTTATGCGTTCCGCCATTTTCCAATATTTTACGCGCTCTTCATACGATCAGAATCGAAACAAGTAAAGAGTATTGGTGGTACCATACTGGCCTGCTCAGTCTTGGTTCCCAATCTTCGAATCGAGACAGACCCTATTCTTTTCAAACCAGATTTTCATTTGTTAACATCCTTAATCAGGGAATTCCTTCCACCGTGGAAGAGTCTTACCCTGGTGGCAGGGCTCTCATCAAACATGCACTAAAGACCAGATGAGTGCCTGAAAGGAGTTGAAACATCCTCATGACATCGTTATGTAAGTCAGGGCTGAGGCAGTATGAGGCAGCGCTGAAAAGATGGTGGACTTTTAATCAGGAGGAAAGCACGGATCCTCTGAGGAGCTCGATCGAGCAGGTGCTGAGGTTCGTTACTGAGGAGTTTGATAACGGAACTTCACATGGGTTATTGAATAGTTTTCGCTCAGCCATTGCGCTGGCTGAGCGCAATGGCTGAGCCGTATAAAAGCGCCATCGCGCTTTTATACGGTCCGGAGCTGGGTGTGGATCCCAGGGTTAAGAGATTTTTTAAGGCTGTTTCAAAACTGAGACCTTTGGGAGCAAGATATGACTATACGTGGGATCCAAACGTGGTCTTTGACGAGTTTAAGAAATAGGCCCCAAATGAAAGTCTTCGTTTAGACATATTGCCGCGCTAACTAGTCACACTTCTGGCGCTGAGGACTGGACATCGTATGCAGACTTTCACGCTCATCGATATTCGGTTTATCGTGTCAAGAGGGGATCGGTTGGAAATCGAAATCTTAGAAACAGTCAAAACCTCCGTTGTAAACAGAGCGTAACCGCCTTTGATCCTAACCTTCTTCAAGGAGGACACGTAATTATGAAAATTTAAAAAATCGGCTACGTCTAACCTTATTCACTACGATTACAAAAATGTCAAACTCAAATGTTTTTGAGTATTCGCTTGAACGCGTTCAAAGTTTTCGTTCCATTTTTCTTGATATAAAGTTATGTTTTTTTCTAGAATATTGACATTTACATTAAAGTATCCGGTCGCGGGCGATATGGCGGTTCTTTATCATCATTATGTTTCACAAAATAATAAGAGCCTGCACTTCATGTATTGTGAACGATGCCACACCTGTAGGGACTGAGGACACTAACCGGTCGCGCTACCTGTTCTCACTAAAGTGATAGCCGGACCCCCCCCCCCCCCCCCCTCCCAATTGCGTTACGTAATTTTCCCCCTAAAGAGCTGAGGGGCATGAAGAATCGTCTTTTAGTTTCAATGAGGAAACCATATAAAGCGATTTCAGCGGAAACCCTGAGTCACTGGATTAAAAACAACATTACAGGATGGTCGTATAGACGTTAGCTATTTTAAGGCATACAGCACTAGACACGCGGCGACCTTATCGGCGGAGAGAGGCGATGTTAGTTTAGATTGTATCCGAAAGACGGCCGGGTGGACGGAAAGGTCTCTAGTCTTTGCTAGATTTTATAAGAGAGAGATTTTTCCGGATCGTAGAGAATTTGCTCTAACAGTATTAAACTCAAAGTAAACATATGAAAAATATGTTGTCAAGAGGTAGTGGTCTTCATCGGCATATGATCACTCGCGTTTGGGGATTATAAAGAAGCTTATAGAAATCTTTCGCGGCTTGTAAATAAGTCGTAACCAACGTTAATCAGCTATAATTTGATGTCGGGGAAGAAGTGCGAAATACAATTGTATGATTAAACGAACTTACCTGTAAGTGAAGTTATATCATAACTGTGTGAAGCGCCTCTTCCGAAAGATCAACTCCCTCCCTTGTAAGCGAATTTCATTCCCCCATCTTGCATATGTTTCACATGAAGAGTTTCTATAGGTGACGACACAACTTTGAAGTAATGACGATATCGAGTGTCGCGGTAATGACAGCGAATTTTTTTATTTGTAAAGTATGGCGACACCGGTGTGAGGCAGGGGTACCACAATTTGATCTCTGGGAAGACGCGCTACATACAATTATGATAGAACTTCACTTACAGGTAAGTTCGTTTAATCGTTCAATTAGTAAACACGTTTCCACAGTGACTTGTAATAAATTGATATGTTTGGCTGAATTCCCTTTCATTTAATGAAATATATGAGATTGAACAAAATGGTATATTTAACCGGAATAAAATATAATTCGAATAAAATAAACGCATTTTCCCAGAGTCGCTTTCAATCGATTGAAATGTTTGGCTCAATTAATTACCATTGAATCGAGTATGTCAAAGCAAACAAAATGGTCTATTAAACCCGAATAAAATATTATTCAAATAAAATTAGAGCTTTTCCTTAGAGTCGCTTTTAGAGATTGAAATGTTTGGTTGAATTAAATATCATTCAATTGAATATATCAAAGTAGATAAAATAGTATGTTCAAATTGAATAAAATGTTATTAATATGAACTCAACCCTTTTTTTCTCAGTCATTTTTAATCGATTGAAATGTTTGGCCGAATTAATTATCATTCAATTGAATATGTCAAACTGAATAAAATAGCCTATTTAACTTGAACAAAATATTATTAGTATGAACCGACACTGGTGTATGCGCGGTCGGGGTACCGCTTTAGCGGTATTTTGAGTTGTGCATGGCCGATACTCGGAGCAGCCACCGCTTAGCCGTGCACCGGCGGGCGCATCAACCAGTGAGCTCAAGGTCAATACTTCTGATACCTTGGCGTAGATACTTGCGTTAAAGTATTTGCACCAGAGAACCAGAAAAATACGGGGCCGTCGTAGGTTAAGACGACTTTGGGCGCAACGGAAGTTAGATTAGATTAGCGAAGTGCGGGTATGGAGTGATAGGAATGGGTTCAATTGGAAAGAGTAATACGTAAAAATCCGCAAGGGTACACATTGGAACTCAGAAAAAAATTATAATTAGTATGAACCAAACGTCTTTTCTCAGTCACTTTTAATCGATTGAAATATTTAGCTACATTAATTATCTTGTAATTAGATTTATTAAAAAAAATCTAGCACGCCGAGATTCAATCGAAATATTTTTTTATTCGAACCGAGTATTTTTCCTCGATAGCAACTCCAACGAATATAGTGCGTCGCGTTGTACGTGGAAAATTTGTGCGACGAACAGAATAGATCTGGGGATCTGATCGAAATCAGTGACGAATTGAATGTTAACACTGTGCGTGCCAAGGAAAAAATAAGGGCAACGCCACTCGCTGATTACTGGCATTGCTGGTGAATTTTCCTGAGCCCTTCGTATATTCCGGGGAAGCTTGTTCGCGAGAAGACTATCGCTGATTCTTTTTTACATTCATCGTCCCCGCCCCTCGCCCACCGACACCCGTTCCGACATTCGGGACACGTACTGCGACATACAAAAAAGACAAATCAGCGTTGAGAAAGAAACTCGGAAGTATGACCAGAAAAGAGAGAAAAAGAAGGAGAGAAAAGTTTGAAGCGCATTCGAGCGAAACGGCTGGGCGTGAAAAACGTTATCAGCGAATATCGGCCGCATGTTGCGAGAATAATTAAATATGTAAAAAAATAACTTACGCATTGCTTCGATAATCATTGTAAAAAACACCACACTAACTGCTTCGGCAAACGTGAAAACGATTATTTTAAAAAATCTGACCCAACTACCATCCGGATAATCCAGACAACAAACTAGACTGCGGTCGCGTATACCATCGAAACTTTTTTCAACAATTTCGAAACATTTACATGTGCAGGGACAGATGTGACATTAGATATCCCTGCCGCGACAGGAAAATCTTTCTAGTTTCCCCCAGGGAATGCGACTGGCGGATATTTTTGTTCCACAATTCGCCGGCTGGATAAAGTCGGGTTGGCCCTGCTTATAGGCCGGTCGAGAATTCGCCATTTGTTTTGCGAGTCTTTTCTGACCTGGACGCCAAGAAATAACGTGTTTTGGAGTCCGAGAAAGCGGATGCCAGATACTAAGGGATTTTCACCAGTATCCCTTGAGACGGTGGGCAAAGTCCCCAAAAGTCGTTAAACGAAGATAAACTTCTGGGGTATTGATATACATCAATAGTACGGGACAAAATTAAGTACGCACGGAATAATGCAAAAGAGTATACGCACCTTGCCGTTTATTTTAGATTTTTATGCAAAATTCTGTGATATATCCTAGTATACAACTAGGTAAGTAGCTGGTAATTACGCAACTAGTAACTAGGTAATTAGTTAGTAATTACGCAGCTAGTAACTAGGCAACGAGTTAGTAATTACCTAGCTACGTGATATCACATCCTAGTTACTTTCTCCATACTTGGAAATGAGGAAATGAAATTATGACTTTCTTGGTCGGGTGAACATTAATTTCCCACAACTTCATCGGAGCTCTAATTGGAAAATCTTATTTAGGCCCTTGAGGGGGCTTAACATTTTTCTACTAAGGACCGTTCAAAGCCCCGTAAGTTCGCGCTACAACGTGATTATTTTAATAGAAAAATGTAAGAGTCGGGAAATCGGAGGTGGGTAATTCATAAAAAGAAGGGACTCCTACAGATATAATGGACGTTTAGTATTTTTAGAGTTATTGAATTTTACTTTGATGTTGCGTTACGAAACATGGATTGGAGGATTAAAAACTCAACTAAAAGCTTAATCATCCAATTATTACTATTACTATAACCATACTATTACTATAACCCTTCGCAATTTTTTTATTCAAGACGTGTAACGTCGAAGGTGCTTGGGATCCGATTGTTTTTTTATTTTTTATGCGTGTGTACCAGCCGCCAATTAGTTCTCAATGCGTGCTGTAAGCACCAACAGGGCAGCCGCATTTGGGCCCACGAAAAATCCTGACGTCTTTTGGGGCTGCAGCGAGGATTCCCCGCCGGGGATATCCTTCACCGTACCCCATTTTTGCAAGCACCATGAATGACATTCTCGTTCTCAGTGAGCTGCTTGCTGCTACTCCGAAAACCTGAAGACACGGCGTCCGCGACAGGCTGTGTTTCGCCACGGATTCCCGTTGTGCTCTGATACAGTGCGGGAGGTCCGCAAACGGAATTAGTCCGATTAAGATTGCATCACCTGCTCGGATGGACAGTGAGGCAGGATCAAGCTCAAAGTAACTGGCAAGTGTAACGGCGGAGTGAGGCGCGCGTATATAATTTGCTTGCATCTCCGTGTACACAGGGCGTTCCACTTAAATCGATCCACTCGAATATCTCTGGAATTGATGACACTACGAAGGAACGTTTCAGACAAAAATTAAATGGTTTCCGATGGCACATCATTTGATTCGAGTAGATTTTTGACATATGAACCCATAGAGGACCCAGGAAGGTCAACTTAAAAAAAATTGTATTGTACCTTTTCACAATGCACGAACCGATGCAGCTCGTAATTTCATACATTTGTACTGCATCGATTGGTGCATAACAAAATATGAGATCATTTCGAGAAGAAACAACAACGAAGTTAACTTCCTTATGTTCATTACGCGTCCCTTGGAAAAAAAAATTCCTCGCACCAGATCACGTGCTATTGAAAAACACATCTTTTTTCCTGTGAATGTTTCAGTATTATCAACAGTTTTAAAGACACTCGAGGAGATCGATTCGAGTGAGACACCCGCTATATACACTTACGTATACATATATGTCTATATGTATATATATGTAATCGGAGATCGCCGCTGTTGGCCAGGATTAGGAAACGGTGGAGTCTCGCGGGAAGGGACGGACGACCGAGGTAGAGAAGGGTTTGAGCCCTGTCCTGTCGGTGCTCGCGGTACGTGTTGGTAGTGTACCGGCTTTTGGTGCGCCGTGCTGCTGTCTCTTGCCCCGGACTTGTCTCTACGGTGTCGTGGCTCTCGGCTGACTCTGGTCGGCTGATGCTGAATTACGTCCTAGCCTATATCCCCTGGACCTATCGAAGCACCATAGCTAGCACCATAAAATACCATCGCGCTAGGAGATCCGGAAGATCGGTACGTCTCTCCGCGCGCAATCCCGGTGCCTATTCCCTTCGCAAAATCAGCCGTCGCAAATTTAATACCCTTCGCGACGCGAGAGCCCTTTTAAGTACGCAGATTATTGTGATCGATTTTACGCGCCAAGTATTTATAACTATGGATGACATTGGCGGACGCCCGCTGCGGCACCCGTGATCCAAACGTCAAGCGGCATTGGCCTGTACTCGGAGCGGTAGCCCCTCTCGCGAAATATAAATACTGGAGCAAAGGGACGAATGATGAAGGGTGGGGTAGACACGACGAGGGCACGCGAAGGAACATTGGAAATAAAACAATAATAATAGTAATAATATTAGTAATAAATGTAACAAAAAAAATGAGGTTTTTGCTAAGAAACTGTGTTATTTTTATAAAATATAACAATGCCAAGTTACATTAGACATGATGATAACAATAATAGTAATAATAATAATAAATAACCGACACTTGTGGATGGGCCGTCTAGGTTCGGCTCTGGCGGTAAACCGAGTTAAGCTATGCATGACCAATACTTGGAGCAGTGACCGCTTAACCGTGCACCGGCTGGCGCATCAACCAGTAAGCGGAAGGCCTATACTTCTGTTGCTTTCTGATGAAGAATATGGCGCCGTCTATGCCAGTACGGCTTTTTCACTGTTTCTCCCGTACCCTCGGCAAGTGGGGTATAGTGTAGCCTAAGCCGGCTGTGGACGCAACGAAACATTAGGTGAAATCTACGAAGTGCGGGTAGCAAGTGATAGGGAAGGATTCAATTCGGAAGGGTTATACATAAAAACCCGCAAGGGTAGGGATGTGTTGAAACTGAGGTAATAGAAAATTAAAAAAAAAATCATATATACCCACATACAGTAATGATAATGAACTTAAGATAATTTTATAAGAAACACCGCAAAATCACATTAGAAATACATTAATAATAACAGTAGTAATGATGAACGTGAAAAATGCGCTATTTTTAATAAGAAAGTATGGTAAATTCCATTGGGAATAACGAACGAAAGTACAGTCGAACCTCGATATAACGAATCTCTAGGGAAGTTTGTTATATCGAATTTTTGTTATATCGAGATCATGTTCTTTAAAAAAAAATGTATTGGTACTATAAATATAGGGATATTTTTTAAAGAATGAACGGTTCAAATGAGAGCATTTTTTACAAGTAATTAGCAATTAGAGCAGAATGTATATTATTATGTCGTATCATGTTTTCGGGTGTCTATAGGAAGGGAATGGACAAATATTCGTTATATCGAAGATTTCGTTACATCGAGGTTCGACTGTGTAATTTCATAAGAAAATATGCCAAATTACATTAAAAATAAATAATAATAGTAAGCATGAGAAAACGCACTATTTTCATGAGAAACTCCGGTCAATTACATTAGGATTAAATAAATAATAATAACAGCGATATTGATAAGTGTAATAAAAAAACACTACTTTATATAAGAAACTGTGGTGAACCGCATTGGGAACAGCGAACCAAAATATAAAAATTTCATACGAAACTCTGCTAAATTACATTCAAAGTAGATAATACTAATAATAAAATTAATACAAATTCACGTTTATTCATTTAAAAGACTAAAATAATTCATTTAAAAATCTAAATTTCGCGTACACACGGACATTGGTATAATAAAAATAATAATAAAAATAGTGAAAATCTGCGTTCTTTTTCATTTTTTTAACACAAATTTAAAAAAAATATTGCCTTATTTTTCGGATAGTCTTCAAAAGTTGATGGTCTTTTTTGCCGGTTGCACAATTTTCATTCCATCCAAAGTGAATTTTTTATACGCTGAACGCAAGGCTGCCGCACGCCACAAAATCCCTGCGTAAGTGGACAAAAAACGACGGAGCAATGACTCCAAACCCGAATAAATCGTGTAATACCTTTCATTCACGGTGGTGTGCCAAAAAAAAGTAGAAGACAACACTCGAAAAATAATACGAGACTACAAAGACTCGTTAGCGGCGGAAGGAAGGAAGGAAGGAGCTCGAAGGAGTAACGTGGAAGAAACGAATAAGGCTCTCACGCAGCGTCGTAATTTCTAATTAGATTTTCGAACTCTCGTTCCACAGTGAAGCGGACCAAGGGTAGCGCAAGACACGGGACGAAAAGCTCGCAATATTTTCCCGAGCAATTTACGGCGACTAATTTATGTACTCCGGGTTAAAAGATTGCACTTCATTCGAGGCAATATTGGCCCTGAACAGAGCTCGCAGACTTCGCGGTATTATATTACGTTGAGGAAGCTGAATACCCCTTCCTCTTCGTTTAATTTTCCGTAAACCTTTTTCCGTTTTTCCCGGCATTAACATTTTATCGATCTTTCATTCTTCATTAATGGCGCAATCAAGCGTTTCTTGTTATTCGGCGATTTCCTTTTTTTCAACCTTTTTGCGAAAATCAACTGCTTGGTCAATTGCCGGGGTGTGACTGACTGCGATAGTATTTGCATCGGAAAAGTGCTCGTCGTCTCGTCGACTTGGACTAAGCCCATGCAAATAGGAGTCTCAAAGTTTTGATGAGAATTAATATTATCACAATTTCTTTCGTATTTTTCTCTTCCATTGTTTCTTCGTACCCCCTTAAGAACTTTTACGAATTTTAAAATTGCCTTAATGACGTTATTACGGAAGACCATTATTTTGAAGCTTTTGATGCAACTTCGATAGCGGTAAATTTGCAAGTTACCAGTGAAGATAGAGAACGTAAATACAGGGAGGAGAATTTGATGATCTTCGTTCCTCTCGCGAATATCGCTTATTGGCTCACCAACATTAATACAAGTGCATCGCCGAGAAGCCGAGTCGTCTCGGGATCACCTTTATTGAACCCCTCAACCGTGTATACACGTGATGAAAGAACTTTGAACAAGTTTGACCCCTTTTTTGAGACGCGAAACTTTTTCAGATCATGACGTTTTTTTTTCTTCCGCGAAGAAAAAATGGTGGGAGAAACGAGGGAGAAAATAAAAAGCTCGAGATGTGATGAGTTCTTTATTGCTTATACGAGTATTGAGGTGGTCACCAACTGCAATCGACTTGTCGTTGACAATTAGTATTAAATACAATTTCCGTTAAATCGTGCAGGTATTATATTTTCTGACGAATACTGATATTATTTTATCGTCGAAAAAACTTGAAACCCTAACGCGATTTTTTGCTCACGACCCGTAAAAATAAAATTCCTAATTTTTTTCAACTCGTATCGGCTAACAATTTATTAACCGCACTTCCGTTTCCTCTAGATATTTTATTTCTAGTCTCAGAGTGATTTTTCAAAAACTACAAAAGGCTGAATGACTGAAGGAAAAAAATCGTCGCGAATTGAACGACAATCTCGCTCTTTTCAAGTCCCTTTGTGAATAAATTCCCACTGCCCTTTGTCAATTACTTGCACGCAGCTTTATGAAAATGGGAAGGTAGAAAAAAAACGTTCGCGACCTCCGAGTGAGTAAGAAAATATAGTACAAAATGAGAAGAAAAAAAACCATAATTCGAAACGAATTTGACCCAGGAAGTACAAATCGTTCGATCGAATAGTGATCCCAATAGAATGAAGCCCGATTTGTGGGGCTTGATCCGAAAATGAATAATACAGAAGAATAAAAGATAATAGTCGATTTCCGCAAGGGTTCGTCGTTAAATCCACAGATGACGCTAAAATCCACATCATCTTGATCCCCGTCCAAATTTCATCCCATTTCGTTCGAGCTTGAGTATCCCAGCGCGTTGTTTTAATCCCAACCAAATATTTCCACAGTACAAACACAGACACGCGACATATGACTCGCGAACTGTGAGCCCGCTATCAGTTATATTAAATCAAAGTAGACGCCGAGATAGGCGAGAGCAAGTCAGATAAATTTTCCCACTTCCGACCTCCGGCACGCGGGAATGGGAGTGTCACGGCTTACGAGGGTAGTGCTCGAGGGCGAATGTGAGCTCTCGTACTAGCAGAACTCGAGATTTCGAGTTACTTTTTATCGCCGTAACACCCTTGCCTATCTATATATACTCTGCAAGTGAACGACGCACAGACGCGGGCATTTTATCACTATTATCAACAATCACCATGCAATAGTTTTCGGCACTTTTAGTAGCTGTTTTTTCACATAATGCAATGGCTGGGTCGAGTATCTCTTCGATTTGCAATTGGTTCGATCGAGACTATCGTTTTATAACCTTTTGCGATTACAGTTTTCCATGGTAAATTCATCGGTAATTGTCGTACTCAAAGTTCTGTTCTGCCGCATCTGTTCGGCCGAAAAGTTCCGAAAAACTCTTCACGCATTTGCGACGCGTGTAACGGAAAAATGGACACTCAAAATAAAATCATTCGCTCACGCAAGTCACGTATATTTCGGAATGTTGCCAAAATCAAACTATTCTTAACTTTCATTTTACAATATTTTCAGGCGACTTGGCATTGTAAATGTTTACTTTTATTTTGTCCGCCCCCCCTCTCCTCCGTCATTAAAAAAAATTAGCCCCTTAACCCTCCGAGGAAGTAGATGGTCCCAAATAATTGTCAGCACGTTCAATGAAGTCAACAGTAGCCCCAGAAGTCAGCAACAAAAAAAATCCACTATGTGTCGTGCAATTTCCCGCGTACGTTTTTGCTTTGTCACATACTTTCTCGTTCCCAGAATCCCGTACTACGACATCAACGGCCTCCGCACGCGATTTACCAATAGTATTGTAATCGGACCCAGCCGTTGAAAGGAAATAAATCGCTCGCAACAAACGAGCGAAAGAGGAACTTCGAAGGACAATTTAATTTCTGCAATCAAAAGACTTCTCGCACCACTCGTTGCGCGATAGCAATTTCTCGTTTTTTTAATGTGCTAACCCGCATAATTGAACTTTTCACATGCTTTTCACGCCGTCGTGCAGCACAAAGACACGGGGCTGGTGAACGAAATGAGAGTACCAAAAAAGGCTAGGACGCAATTCACACCGGGGCGAGAGCCATGCAATGTAAACTCTCTCTAACTCTCTCTCTCTCTCTCTCTCTCTCTCTCTCTCTCTCTCTCTCTCTCTCTCTCTCTCTCTGCAGTTCTCTCAGGTGCGCATTTCCCGTTCCATAGATCCTTAAAACCGAAATAACGCGCAGTTAATCAAATGTAACGCGAACGAAGATTCTCGAAATTGTGCGATAGCATAAGTGCTCGAGCACTTGTAGAGGCGAACACGTTTGCGAAGTTCACAATTGAGATTGGATATACCTTAAATTCATTGCTTTGCTTCTATAACGATGAGAAATAGGATAAAATGGCCCAATCATTATCATTGACTCCTCATAAAAAAGAAAAAATTAGAAATTTCACGTAAAACTACGTCGGTTTTCTGTCAACAGAGAGAGAGATTGATTTGCTTGATCAATGATTTTATTATGCCCTAGTTGAAACTTAAGGGCAAACATAATAGTAAGCATTGAGCATAGCAATTTGCTCGTACAGAAGGGGAACAATGCAAAATAATGCAAAATAATACAAAATGATACGAAATGAACCTAAAGTGCTGAAGCGTACAACATCGTACGCGCGCGACAAATCATATGAGTAGTGTAATAAGGGGGATTTTGGATAAAGTGACGGCGAGGGGGGTGCGGGGGCGGTGGAGCCCGGGACGGGGGGTAAGGGGAGGGGTTTGTTCATGTGGTGGGGGAAGTGTGTGGCGCGGAGTATGCGGTGAAGGGGAGGGGGTGAGGAGCCTATAGCAAGGGGAGGGAGGTGTCTGGCTGTCGCGCGAAGGTCTAGGGCCCGTTTGGGGAATTGGGGGAGGGGGATTTGCGGCTCGCGGATAGAGGTGCGGTGAGTGACGTCACGCGGGGAAAAGGATGCCCAAAACCATGGGTCAATGCCCGAAAGCACGAGAGGATAACAGTTGTAGGTACGGGCCAAGGGGGGCACCGGCAGCCAGGGGACATCGTACACGATGCGTCGCTTTTCTAAGGGGCGTTATTGATACAGGTGAATTGTTTCCAGACAACGGAGGAAAATTTCAAACATGTGGATATGCATGTGAAAGCCAGCGTCTATGATACACTCTCGGCAACGTAAGGCAATTGTAATGCTAGTTGTCAAATGAGACTTTACAGATAAACTTTTTATGCAGCTATAGTAACGGACGCACTTATAAAATTACATTGCATTCGATCTAGTATTCATTCCGAAAGATAACGTCGTGATGTTTGCATGTGCGAGTATGTATGCAGTGCACCCAGCCAAGAACCCGTGGGACTTGACGAAGAATGAGCTCGAACACGTTCCAAAGACCTTGCTCATAAAATATTGGAGTCGACACATTGGTATGCTATGGGATCGTTTGCCGGAACATCATCGAAACGACAGTGAAATATTATCATATCTTCCATGCATGAAGCATTACAATACACCTGAGATGTTGGATCATATTGATGGCCCCCCACCTCCGCAACGGAATTGTGAAAAGTGTTGTGAGGGAGACAATATTATTCGTGAGAAAAAATAAACGTTCCTCGAAACATTTGAAGTTGTTTCGTCGATGAAAAATGGATTTCTCATTGTCAGCAAAACGGCGGAATTCTTCCCAACGAAGAAGCTGTCTCAAGGTTCCATCGTGTTATCCAATCTCCGACATGAGGGCTGCCCATACCAAATTAGCAAAGCGTTACGTAGTGGACATCATGGACAAGTTCGCCGTCTTTTTACCAGCACGGCTCATGAAGGCCTTCAATCACGGTCCAAAGATGTTCGAGAATATATTGGAAATGGCTCGCAATTACGAACTGTACATGAACTATACATGAACTATTATGGCGGACAATACTGCAGCATCGCGTTCAATAAACAGTGAGCACACCATTGTGCTGGTCGGAAATGATGAGTTCAACGGCATCACCATCATTGGTCGCTAACATCGTTGAGTTTTCAACAGGCTCACAACAATGTATAAAGGATAAGTTTCATCGAATATAAAAAATGTTCCACGTTGCTGTTGGATGTAAGAATAAATACAATCGAAAACAATATATGTCAAAATGTTTTTTTTATTTAAAAATGTTTTTTTAAATCCTCCGCTCACGCAGCGCTTCGTATACACTCAACCAGCTTTTCAGCGATTTTACATTCGCATTGGCGCAATTGTATTTCATATTGAAGAAATGATGGGGACATTCAAAGTCGGAGATGTTTGACAATTTCTGCAGCGAGGGACAGTCCAGGGTCTCCAAGTCAACAATTTTGGTTGCAGGATCCGTGAATCTTGATATCCATGAGCATTTTTCGAATCCCTTCACGTAGATGGTAGGAGCTCCTTGCAAGATGGTTCGAATTATCGTTCTAGCTGCCTCGTATGGTATATCACCGTGGTCCCATCGTAATCCATGAAAATTGCATTCCAACCATTTGTTTGTCTTTTTGTATTTGTCTGGTAACGAGTCCCATGCAGATGGTGCGTTGAAGAAAAACGTCAGCGGTTCAGTCTTCTTGTCGTGGAGTTTGACGATGGAAATCTCCTTCAAGACAAAATCGTTGATGGGTCTCTTGAACCCCTGCACATCGACGACGAGCTCCATATTGACTGAAGAGTCCGCAGACAGTTGACAAGATTTATACCAATTTTTTAACCGCACCACTAATCGGATTGTATTCGACAATGCGATCATGGAGGATTAAACAGAATGCAGCAGTTTTCGGCGGAATATTCGTTTTCAATTCAAATTCGAGACGCACATCCACGGGGCCGGCCTTAAGAGAATCATTTTGCTTTGAGCAGTCAATGATGGCGAGGGGGGCTTTTTCTAAGAATTCCGTCTTATTTAGCCATGGTTCAGCTTCTTTGTTGTGATAGGTGAATTGGAAGTTTGTATACATCTCGTAGAGTAAAGCATACTGATTTTGATTGATATTTAGGTTTAGATTTCCATATGGATAGCATTGGGAGTTTAGGTATAGCTTGACATCGCTGATGTTGCAATGATCAAAGTGGCTCGCATTCCTCTCTTTCATATTTTTTCGCCCCGTCTGCAGCGCGAGAATGACATATCGTGGTTTCTCCAACTGATTGGAAGTCTTGACAGACCACACATGCTTAGAGGTGACGGGGAGTAGTGGATATTCATACAATTCCCACGTTCGAAAACTCATGGAAATTGGTGCATCTTTGGCGAGAAATTTCAATAGCTGAATTTTTCGTTGATCTGAGACTGTTACATACGGTACAAGCCATTCGATTTTATGCAATACGAGTTTGTAGTCTTCGGAAGCTGTTTGCATGATGGCATTATCATCAGTCTTCGATCTCGTAAGAATTAGCTCATGCTTGGCATTTACCACAATTTTCCGATAATCTTCGGCAAATCCGAGCAGCATGCTCAGTGGTATACACACATCAAAATTTCCCGATACATCAACAATCTGCTTCGTCTCTTCAACGTCGAGCCATCCCGTGTTCTCGAGCATAGAGCTCTTAGCTGGACTGAGAGACGAATATCCTTTAATTACACTCGTAATACCGACATTCTTATTACGATCGATTTCTATGGCATTCAACTCATATCGCACTTCTTCAAACAAATGGCAGATGGCATTGTTGACGAGACTTGTGGCAGCGGTTGGCATCCCATCACGCTTAGATAATTTTCCACAGATGTGCAAGGAACTTTTGCTTGGCAGAATGGATAGATCTTGATTTTGAATGGCAATACGTATTTCATCGCTGTTATTAAAGGTCGAAGATGCATATGGTTGATGAGCGTGAATTTCACAATGTATGATGGATTCGTCGAAGACTACGGGCTCCTGAATGTTTACGATTTCTTCTTCCATTGCACGCAGCAGATGCACAAAGCATAAAATAAATAGTGTTTTACACGCTGTCCCCACGCACTTTCAGACCCAAATTCTTCAAGAGTAGCACGTTTTGAGGTGTGAGCACTTTGGGTGCGGACCGACGACTGATTGTTTTTACCCATGGTTGTTTAGTGTTATTAGTGACTCTATTAAAGACTATACCCATTATGATTTTATATGCAGCCGTATTGTGAGTACTTCACCGCGGAAATTCACCAAGTCACCGTCCTGATCCACTATTCGAAGTTGTATTGTGTCTATCGTTCGGCTTGTGATTGGTAGATAAATGACGTGTGATGGAACCTCAATGATTTTATATCCTGGAGGGACCGATGGGAAAAATTCATGAATGGTGTGAACTTTTTGTCCATTAATATAGGCACCAGCGGTTATATTGCACTCAACCCGTAGGGCGTTCACTTTGAGAATGGCTACTGGAAGATCAGATTCGTGTCTTTTATTCGCTTCCAATTTACGTGCTGTGAAGCCCAGTAGATGTCCAATCGAATCTTCAGGCTCAAAATTTACACCATGATCACACTCGATTTCACTGCGCAAAGTATTATTATTAGGTTTGATGTTGATTTTGATGTTTTTCCGTGACAGCTCGGCTTGCGCAAATGTATCAATATCCTCTATTTCATAGCTACCCGTAGGTATTGTCAACACCTCATCTCCCACGTAAAGTTTGTTGTGGTTAATGTCTATATTGGGAATAGAGTTGAATGTTAATAGTTCCACGAGACCGAGAGTATAATTTTTGTTTGGTGAGAGTTCTATGGGGGGAAAGTATTGCGCCTCGAGTATGGATGACGATCCAGATATGGTCAATGTTAAACTATCTTCCATGACGCTGGTACTTTGACAACTAAACTCTCAGCCTTATACTCCACGTATATATAGCATGTATTTGTCTTTGTATCGTAATTGTTGACAAAGAAACTTGAGACATAGATGTCCGCATTCAATCGTATCATATTCTTGATATCTCTTATAATTATAGTTCACGCTACCTACACCAAAATATCTCATGAGTTCAGATGGTGGTGGAAGATCGCCGAAACTATCAAAGTACATGACTTTCCATCCAATCTTTTTGTAGGCAACCCAGTGTGTGCCAGGGCCTACATTTTCATCCAAGTTCACAATCGCTGATTCATATTTGAGTGGCCCGCTCATTGGTAATGTATCCCGCATGTACACGCCACGGAAATGTGGAACCTTCACGACTCTTGCATATTTGAGTAGGTCGATGTCGGTCAACGGTCGGTGTGGTAGCGTTACTAGACGTTTTTTGGCTTGATATGAAGACCCAATCCTTGCTTATACGGTTTCAGATGTAACCCCCTACCTAAAGCAATCGCTTCCATTGTTCGATTATGTCGTTTACTTTCATTCAATTCACGTTTAGCCGCTTGAGCAGCATTTACAGCTTTGGCTATACCAGCCGCACCACCCGACAAAGCCCCAGCAGCGCTGAGACCCGCAAATATAGGTATCAGAAACGGCAATAAACCACCAATTTTATGAGGTATAGGTAGAACCCGCGGTGCGCGCACTTTGCCACCTTCAGTCTTTACCGCTACACGAGCACCCTTTAGAGCTGATTTAATAACCGTATGTGGATCATTACTTTGAATCATCGTCTTCTTCGCAGCACGAATAATTTTTTTCAAACAAACGCCGCCCTTACGTGCTCCCTTCATCCCCATGCCAAATTTTCTCTTTGTCTGCATAATATTTGACACACTCCAAGCACTTGCTTTCTCGCCGATGCTAGCGTCTTTAGCGGTAACGCGGTGCCAAGCTTGTTCGGCCAACACTTTATCCGCTGAATGTCTCGCTTCAAGGTTATCTGGATTTTTTGAATATGCAATGTCGTGTTGTTTGCAAGCCGTGTCTAACGGATTAATTCCCGGATCACCACGAGCAAGGCGCTTAGCCAGCTTTGTACCCGGCCCACAATACTGGTACCCAGGCAAATGTAATTCAACAGGGAGTTTGTTGATTAGTTGGTTGACAAAACCTTTACCGCTCTTGCCATGAACGATCATGACTAAGGACAATACTCGACTGATAGCAAATCCCTATAAAATGCCTTTTTATAGTGATTTTCCATTAGTCGTGTGTGAGATGGCGTCCAAGAAACAAACTTTCGGAGGCGGGCTTCCCGTAATAAATTTTGATAAATTTGTCGACGATGGAAGAATGAAGAGGCAAAAACGTCATGGAAATATATTGCCGGATAGCATACGCGCCGTTTTTTGTGGTCCATCGAATTGTGGGAAAACGAATGCATTGCTCACTCTCATAATACACCCCAATGGTTTAAGATTTGAGAATATTTATCTGTATTCCAAGTCGCTGAAACAGCCAAAATATAAGTTGCTCGAACGATTACTCGAACCTGTAAGTGGCGTTGAGTATTATCCATTCAATGAGCATGAACAAGTTATAGCACCAAGTGACGCACAACCCAACTCTATATTCATTTTTGATGATATAGCATGTGAAAAACAGGATAATGTGAGAGCATTCTTTTCCATGGGAAGACATGAGATTGTTGACAGTTTCTATCTTTGTCAGACATACACTCGTATCCCCAAACATCTCGTGAGAGATAATGCGAATTTTGTGGTGCTTTTCAAGCAGGATGATACGAATCTCAAGCACGTGTACAATGATCATGTTAATACGGATATGTCTTATACATGCTTTAAAAACATGTGCACGAAATGTTGGAATTCCGACAAGTATGCATTCATCACAATCGATAAGGATACCAATATTAACGAGGGTCGATATAGGCAAGGTTTTGATTATTTTCTGACGCTCGATAAATGACCCGTCATTGATTGCGAAAAGACAGTATCATGTACACACCGATAGCGACAACATGAAGAGCGAACAGCTGTTGAGGGAAAAAGATGTATTGCGTGAAATCTCCAAGGCGAGCGATGCAATCAGACGAAAGCATCGAATACTCAAAATCGGAAGAGACATCGATAAGCAGAGAATGCAAAAGGTCTTTCAACCCATAGTGAGACCATTGGAACAATTAGTGTCAAACAAAAACAATGAGGTGGTAAAGATGGAAGTTAAAGATGAAAAAGTAATGGATAATGATATGGAATATTTGATGGATGGTGTCGAGCCCCAGTTCAAGAATGAAACACAAGATTCTTTCAAGAGTGAAACACAAGACTCTTTTAAGCTGGTATATGACGATGATGATGACTCACCAACCCAAAATGTTGATGATTTAATCAGTGAATATCTTCTGTTATTACGTACAAATAGAAAGACAAGCTTAGATGTCTCATATGGTGTACGGAACCTTGCGAACAACAAATTAATGATTGGCGATTCTCCTATATTCTTCGATTCTCAAAATATTCGTGTGCGAGATTCAACCTATCCAAAAACTGTTGGATTAGCAGAGCTATTGTTTCAAAAAGTTCCCAACGTCGAAGCTCTGACACCGGATGACTTGAAAAACTATGAAAAAATCATTATCTCCACGAATGCTCACAAAAAATATTACAAGCCTGGTGAGGCTATACGACATAGTGTGGGTCACAAATTCGATACTTATATCGCAAATATAGTTGATCATCACAAGCACATGGGAAAGGGTATGCCAAAGTATAAGGTGGCGAGAAAAAATACCCAATTGGATTACATTTATTGGGATAGTCCCAATGAGCTAGTAGATCGTCTTCGCTTACTTCTAGCATCACAAGCAGCTGGAAATTCGTCACATTCAAATGAAATTGTATCGATTGTTGAGGAATTGCGTGAAGCCAAAATTATTTATTAACCCAACATTTGAAATTTCACGCATTATCAACATGAGTGTCGATGTGTTCGGACGCCAACTGAAAAAGAATATCGTCCTCAATAAGCAAGGTCCTCCAGGCAGACCGGGGATTGGGTTTAGAACTACCGCAGATGGTCATTATGACTTGGGGCAAAAACGATTGTGTAATATCGCCAATCCGGAAGAACAAGACGATGCTATCAATCTAAGTGCTTTACATAAAAGATCTCGAACAATCATTAAGAACATACGTAAAGAAATAAATGAGAGTAACCTGTTGTTGGTTAATGGATTAGAAGCTACGATGAGAGATATTGCGAGGACGCTCGATGCAGATCTCAAAACTTTACAAGACTTGGTGATTCGCAATTCACACATCATTGCTGAACTGGATGCACGACTGAAAAGACTGGAAAATGGATGAGAAAAAGAACGCTCTCGTGCGGGAGCTGCACAAACCTGCTCGCCGAAACTATCCGCGTCGGCATGTGGACATCCGTGGTTTGGATGAGACCTGGCAAGCTGATCTCGTCGATATGTCATCGTACGCACATCAAAACTCCAAACATAAATTTCTCCTAACCGTCATCGATACTTTCTCAAAATTCGCCTGGGCCGTACCGATGCGGAGTAAGAATGGTAAAGATGCAGCAACCGCACTGAAGTCGATACTCGTAAAGGGACGCATACCGCAGAAGTTACACGTGGATCAAGGAAAAGAGTTTTATAATCGTGACTTTAAAACCCTAATGAAAACGTACAATATCCACATGTATTCAACATATAGCAACTTAAAAGCTTCCATTTGCGAGCGTTTTAATCGTACATTGAAAAATAAGATGTGGATGCAATTTAGCCGTCGGGGTAATTATACATGGATCGATATAGTTGACAACCTAGTAGCCGAGTATAATGATTCTGTACACCGCACGATTAAGATGAAACCGAGAAATGTCAACGCTGGAAATGAGAAACAGCTACTACAACAGGTTTATCGTAAGACTTCCTTGAAAAAGTCATCGACATCAAAATTAAAAATTGGCGATAAAGTAAGAATCAGTAAATTCAAGAGTGTTTTCGAAAAGGGCTACACACCGAATTGGACAACGGAAATATTTACCATATATAGAGTGAAAAACACGAAACCTGTAACATTTCATCTCAAGGACTATGACGATGAACCCATTGCAGGTGGTTTCTACGATCAGGAGCTACTTAAAGTTCAACATCCTGATATTTATCTCATTGAAAAAGTATTGAAGAAGCGTGGTAATCAAATGTTTGTAAAATGGTTGGGTTTCGATAGTACCCACAATAGTTGGATAAGCAAATCTGATTTGTAGCAAACAATAAAGAATGTTTTATATTTGATGATTCTTCTCTCTCTACTCATTCCAGATGATGAGGCCTTTGTCTTCCAAAGGGTTGACCGTTCTCTTCAGCGTAGCATGTCTTTTCCCACTCAGCAAGCTTTCTCCTGCTGGCTCTTTCAAACCTGTCTTTCTCACAAACGTGTACCGGGAAGGTGTAGGGAAAAATGTGACATAGCAAACTATAATGGTGTTTTTCTTTATTTCTTCAGTTGAAAAATCGATAAACCAATTCATTATTTACAACACAATTATTTATAGAGTCGATTATTCATAAAACATTACAAAATACATGCTACGATTGTATCCTAAAATGCCCCCACGGTAACGTTTTCGTGGTTCCGGGTATGATATACCGTTTGTCATCGTGCGGGCTTAGAGCAATTTTTGTCTCGTTCATGGTGTACACTTCATGTAACTTCGATCTTATGCACGATTGTTGACGAGTCATTTCGATTTGTTCGTTTAAGCATTTCGTGTAATCCTCGAACGAGATCGTTCTTGCAACGATGTTACTCTTAACACCTTTTACTTTCTTTGTATCGTCTTTGCCATCGACTCGCACCGCATACATTTTTGCTCTAAGCCCGACGAATTCCGTCATTATCCGACCATTATTTTCATCTTTCATTAGTCCCGGGACTTTTTTGTTGACAAGCGGTATATCATACCCATTATCAGCAGGATAGTCGCTAGTATCGAAACGATGAATGTTGCGCTTTATGTCATCATACACATCCTCACACTCAATGTTGTATATGAGGCTGTCCGTATCGGTGTACAACACCGTACATTTGTCTTTATACAGAGGCACCATATACTCATGATGAAAGTCATATAAACATGTCTTCGATATGTCGAGTATGCACATACCCACATATATCGGCTTATTGAATTTCACCTCCAGTTTGCGTAATTCAACAGCAATAAGGTTTTCTGAAAAAACGCTCCGGCTATGAAAATTTGGTTTTGCAATCATTGCCTCTGCACCATACCTGCCCTCCCATCGTGTCAAAAGCTTAACGTCTACATGATTGCGCACATTTTCCATAGTTTTCCCGAACACTGCATTATTCATCAATTTATAAAGATTTTTTTCGAATTCATTCTTTGCTTGGGTTCGAAACTGCGTATTAAGCTCAATATATGATCGTAACCAGGGTGATTGCGAAAATTGAAGTATCCTGTGAATTTTGTTGATTTTGAGACCGTGGCGTACACTCTGCTGCAGATTGCCATAATGAATAACATACCGTTCCTTGTTGTGCACGGTTGCAAGCAGTTTTTCGTGTTGCTTACCAGGTGGTTTACCATGTGTTGAACAAAACGGCAAGTCCATGTGCGCATCGTGTAGACATTCCGGGTACTCTAAGTCAACCTCAAGAATGTAGCCTGTCGGGGAATCTAGCCCGATCGATGATAAATCGAATGTTGACAAGTCATCGATCCATCGGAAATTAGCATAGGGTAATGGTTGACACATTGCCCATCCATACAAATTATTTACATCGAAATACATCAAGTATGATGAAGACTTTGATGGATCGAACGATTCCATGTACTTGTTATTGGCATGCGCGTACCTATTTGAGCATTGACTGAGACCACCTCGTATGCCACGTTCAACAAATAATACCATGTCAACGTCGGTAAGCAATTCGAAGTTAATTTTTGTTTGCTTCAACATTGCATCCCAGGTGTATCCGGGGAGAGTGTAGTAATACGCGGGGTCGAGCCTATAACTTTCGATGCAGGTATTACGAAAGTTCTCAAAAACGTCGGCCAGTAACAAAACATCGGTTTTCAGGTATAAGTCGCTATATTCACCTAATGTTTGAATAGCAAACCGATCCCATACATCCACGGCATGAGCGTATTCGTTCTCACTTACAGTGTCACCGGTCAAATGGCTGTAAAATGCATCTCGTGGTGGTAGGTGGCAGTCGTTCAATCTGTTTACACTATCGATATATTCATAGGGGAAGACACCCTTTCGAGTTAATAGGAAAAAATTATCTGTCGATATGTCATGAAATTGTGACCGTAAAATTTTGAGTTTGTCCGTTGTCAAAAATGATGCCAGTTTATCCAAACTTGCATTGAGGAATTTGTATGAATCGATGAAACGTAATTGAATCTGGTGTGACTTGTCTGTCGTTCTAATTGTTTTCGTGAAAGAAATGTATTTTTCCTTCGTTATGGGAAGCACGTCGGTTTTTCCTTCGAACGCTGTGGCTACTTCCGTGATGATGAAATGTGCGTCATAACCAGACAAATTATGAAAAACTACAGGAATGAAAAACGACTGCTTATAATTCAAATTGCAATTAGAGTGAGCGGGGCCTCTATAACGTCCAGTCAGATGACAATGATCGCGAACACGTATGTCGTCTTCGACGAATGGTTTCTCGCATATATGACATTGAGTGACGCTTCGATATTCTGCCCATTCATCTGGTGTTAGAGGTATCATGGAAACATTATCCGATAAAATATCGTTGATGCGCAGAGCTAAATTTTTAAGGTTTTCGACGAACCATGAAACGCAGTCAGCACTGCGACGTGAGTGGTATCCTGATAATGAATTGTCATACGAACAATGTACATAGTACGCAATGCTAAACACTTCATGATGCTGATATATATTTTTGTCGGCAACCTTTGCCAGAACGCACTCGAGATCGGCGTAAATCACGAATGGAAGTCGCTCTTTTCGTTGAAAGTTTTTGAATGTCAGCCATTTGTCCATTGCACTAGGTAATCGAATGGCGCAATCATTCAATTTTCCACAATCCACCTCATGTGCTCGCAATTTGTTCTCCGTGTAAAAGTAGTGCAAACACCTGTAACAAAACGGCGATATCACTTTTATATTATAAAGTACATAATTACTCATAGGTATATTTTCGAGTGGGGTTTTTACTCACCGATCGCAGATGTGTTTTTTCACTTTTTTTTTGCTCAGCTGCCTGCTCACAAGCCTGGATAAATTTTTTATCCAGACAAAGTGTCCCACGTTGTGGTCCGAGGAATCCTCCACGAATAACAAATTGATGTGTTTATCCAGCTTTTGGCTGCATACTCGAATCGGAACGATGTTTTTCTTTTCAAATGTATATACATTAATTGAAATTTTATTTTGCGATTCAAACTTCTTTATTTGATTTAGAGTCATTGGAAAAACAATGCCTTGAAGCTGCAGTACAGTTGAGTAATGAGGATACGAAGATATCATGTTCACATTTGTTTTCGCTGGATGAAGAGCAGCTACCACTGACCACGCAAAACACGCGTTATCCTTCGACTTTATATTCACCACCGCTTTCTTCATGATTATTTCCCGCGACAAAACAGTTTGACATCCGACACGCATTGGATTGTATTTGTTGATATTTAAAGTTAAGTTCAGTATCCGCGACAATGTCCATCCGCTATCACGTTTTTGAAAATCTTCGAGGGATGCTAAGGTAGGCTCGACAACTCGTTGTGTATACCACTCACGTAAATTTGATGTAGTAAAAAGTTCAAAGTTTTTCGTGTTGATACTTTTATTTGCACGTTTGTCACCTGCCTCAAATTCACCATTGAAAACTGTATTCACTTTTACACTGATGTGTTTGTTGATAATGTTTTGCACATGTGAAAGCATTATATCACATGCGCCTTCGAGAAACTGACGAGGTTCAATATGGTCGTTATTGATGACGCAGCCAGTCAGGATACGATTTTCGAACGCTGTATCAATCTCTCGCCAAATCAAACCGCGATCACTGTGTCCCGCGCCCACATGTAAAAACCGTTTGCGTAGAACATTTTTTAAACCTTCTAAGCGAGCAATTTGTGCTACCAATGATTGCCGATTTCCGAGCGATAATCGCGGTCGCTTAATTCGACTTTGCGTTTCCAACGACTCTACACATTGATCACATTGTTGCTCCCACACTATATACTCATCCACCGAATTTATTAGTGCAGCTTGATCGCGCAGATTTTGTTCTAATTGCGGAGCGTTCTCAGCCATTTGCACACGCGTTAAACGAAGGCGCCAAGAAATGATGCGAGCAAAGTGACTGCTCGATTAAAAGTGTGCGGCTTTGGGTGCTAGAAGTCGTTTTCATTCGGAAAAAAATTATTTTCTGTCTCTCCTCTATCTTAGAAGTGTGCCACCTCACCATAGTTTTTATATTACAATGTTATAAGACTAGTATGGAAGCATGGGAACACAATGAATTCGATTTGGTGCATGAGCGCGGAAGATCTGGGCCCTTTATCCAAAATTTGTGCTGGAATACCTACTTCTAATGCATTCATTTTTCAAACGAGTCTCCTATATGTGTTCATATGTATATCCGCATGTTTAAGACAAATCACCTTTGTCTGGAAAAACGTTTCACCTGTATCAATAAAGCCGCCTTTTCTGACTCAGAGAAATGACGCATCGTCTACGATGTCTCCCTAGCTACCAACGTCCCTCCTGCCGTGTGTCCTCCGCGCCTACAACTGCTATCCACTCCTCCATGGGCCCCGTGGTTTCGGGCATCCTCTACCCACACGGCTTACTCGCTAGACTCCTCGCACACCTCCGCAACCCGCCACATTGGGTTCTTGGCGGGTGCACTGCATGCACACTCACACATGCAAACATCCTGATGTTATCTTTTGGAATAAATACAAGACCGGATGCAATTAAATTTTGTAAGAGCTAGCTTTTGTTACTACAGCTGCATAACAAGTTTATCTGTAGAGTCTCATTTGACAACTAGCATTACAATTGCCTTACGTTGCCGAGAGTGTATCATAGACGCTGGCTTTCACATGCATATCCACATGTTTGAAATTTTCCTCCGTTGTCTGGAAACAATTCACCTGTATCAATAACGCCCCTTAGAAAAGCGACGCATCGTGTACGATGTCCCCTGGCTGCCGGTGCCCCCCTTGGCCCGTACCTACAACTGTTATCCTCTCGTGCTTTCGGGCATTGACCCATGGTTTTGGGCATCCTTTTCCCCGCGTGACGTCACTCACCGCACCTCTATCCGCGAGCCGCAAATCCCCCTCCCCCAATTCCCCAAACGGGCCCTAGACCTTCGCGCGACAGCCAGACACCTCCCTCCCCTTGCTATAGGCTCCTCACCCCCTCCCCTTCACCGCATACTCCGCGCCACACACTTCCCCCACCACATGAACAAACCCCTCCCCTTACCCCCCGTCCCGGGCTCCACCGCCCCCGCACCCCCCTCGCCGTCACTTTATCCAAAATCCCCCTTATTACACTACTCATATGCAATGAAGCTATATCCTAAATATCATACAAGCTCTTACGGGTAGGAGAATCTTACGAATGAAAACTAAATTTTGGAAAATAATACAAAGTCATGCGAAATCGTACAAGATCATAGACAATCATAGAAAATAATACAGTAGCTTTCAATTTCATGTTTTTGTTTTTGGCTAATGCAGTTGCTACTTTTGAGGCACACACCGTTAGGGGATACATAATGTATTCATGTACATGGTACATGGTCTATGCAGCATACATATAAATATAAATATGCATATACGTATAAACGTATGTATCAAAGTGTGTATCGGTGGGGGGGGGCACTCTCGGTGTACCACGAAAACGACAAGAGTAGTGGCACTGGCAGACATTGCCACGAATTAAGTTTTACCCACTTCCCTCCGGGTGTGCGCGAACGCTTCAACCTTCCCATCAGCCCTTACCCTCTTCCCTCCGCTCCTCCTTGCAGACAATTCTGAGGTGCGGCACTGGTGGTACATTCATGGGTACACGCTCATATCCGTAGTAACAATGGTAACTTGAGGGAAACTTAACTCGGTGCTTTTACGAGCACGGAGGAAAATAATTAAAACGCCATTGCGCTCTCCTTGCCGTGCGTCCACCCGCGGCGCTCTTTCGATCTTCCAAACTCACTGGTTCTTGTAACAGCCGTGAGGTTAGCTAGAGCTCCGTGCACACGCTCCGCATCGCTCCGGTCCGAATCTGAGATCGAATTAGTTTCGGAGGTGCGTTCTGTTTTCGGAATAAAAACGGTTGTAGAGCGCGTAGTATTGATCGATATCGGGTGTGGGAACCAAACAAACTTAATATTTTTCGAGTATTATTCAATTATTGGGATGAAAACTGTTTAAGAGCGTGTAGCGTGGATCGGCACAGGGTCTAAGGCTCAGTCCATGCCAAAACTCAAAAATCTTCGAGAATAATTTATTTTTTCGTATGAACATAGTTCTCGGCCACGTTGAATTGATCGGTGCAGGATGTGAGACACCGCATTTGCACAAAAACTCAAAAATCTTTTAAAGTAATAGGTTTTTCGGAATAATACTGGTTTCCGATGGCGTAGAATTGGTCGAGGCAAGTTCTAAGACTCACCCCTTCTCATAAACTCGTCGAGAATAGCTGCTCCCGGGACTTGAGACCGCCCCCTTAAATCTACCTTCGAGCTAGCCGCTCACATATATATGCACCGGGCGATACAAGCTTATTTCCCCATCCCTCCTCGTGAAGTGCTCCAGGCCGAAGACTAGGCGAGAATTTTATTGCTCGCTCAATCGTGCCTTTATCGTACGCGAGGAAATTCTCATAGCAACGATTTTCCTGTGTTTGTCATTCTCCTCCCTTAAGCTTTCATCGCATTCTATGATATCGTTTTTTAACCACCTTGGACGCCACTATTTTCCTTTCACTGCTCCGCAGTTCAGCTCTGTCGTTTTGGGGCGTACGAGGCTTTTCTATATGAACCTCCAACGACAGCCCTCAGGGCATACCACGAAAAGCAAAGGCGACGCAATAATGTCCGTGAATACGTGGGTGTTCTTGTGCATATATATATAAATATAGATATATAGATTTTATGGTTTACGTGCGTGTTCTGAGGCAGTTTACCCTAGCCTACCCTAGCCCTTAATCCTCACAGGTAAAAAAGTTTCGCCTCTTCGTTATGCTGCAAAAAGTCACAAAGTTGCCACACTCAAATTTTTCATGTCTTGCGAATTTTGTCAACATTCTCGCCGTACATGGCCATCGAATTCAATCGTTGCAACTATTAACAATTAAAGATAGGGGTACTTTCATTCGAGGAAGCGGAGCTTTTGCAAAGCACTCCAAATGATCGACATACATAAACAATAATACACCCAAAGGAGAACGACCGTGCTCAAAATACTCAACAAATGGAACAGAAAGTGGAAAAAGCTCCCGATTTATGTGGTCTCGACAAAATCTAACAAATGTTTGCCTGAGGCTGCGTGAATGGTGGCGTAAAGTATGATTTTTAGTCCCACCTTTGTGTGTGATCCCCTTTTACGGGTAGGGTACTCGGGCAGGATGATCTTCTTACAGGCGGACGTGCGCGACACTTCTCCGCGAGAAAGATCTGGGTGACTCCACCTGGCGGATCACGAGGGAACTAGGACATTATTCCGAAGACAGCCTGCCCCCTTTCTTTTGGGTTTAAAGGAAAATGCTGTGAACAAAAATGTATTGGTATCGAGGGAACACCGGAGTGACGAAGTGATTTTCACCTTCAACTACAATGCCAAGGTCAATGTGAATTTTTATTCGAAAACCTCAAAAATTTTTCGTACTTGATGTTGTTCCCGAAAAACGGGCCCGTATTTGATAATTTATTTCGAATCTCTCGACAATGACGGATGTTTCCTGACCACTCGAGACAAGACAGAAACTCTCAACCCTGTCGGGCTTAGTGGCGCTGGTGGATTACACTTTGCTGTTTACTTATGGTTTCAACTACACGATGCAGTTTGCGCAGGAGAAATGATTCGTGAGGTATTAGAGATGTACAGAATGTGGAGACGTATGGACGCGAGTTCCTCCATGAAAGGCCAATCCTCTAGGGCAGCAGTGCTGTACAGGGTGTCCCCAATGGAGCTGTAATAGACCCCGACAATAATAGATTTTTGTTTCTCCAAAATACTAACTTAAAACGAGAATAATTTTAAGCATCGAATCAACCTAAAAATTGTACAGGAATAAACACAAAAATTAATACTTTCCCCAAAAAAAAAAAGTTTAGAACCGAACCTTCCGACAAAAGCAATAACCCTAGACGCGTATTTGCCTTCTGGAGATTCTTAGCCCTCTCAAGTGAATGAATACCTGACCTTGAGTGAAAAAACTCAATAAAAACAAATTGTGAAACAAAACTGAAAAGTGCGGTAACTCAAAATCCCTGCCGCATTATCCGTAGGTGCACGGGATTTCATCGTCTGCGAGTGAGCCCCGGAGTCGGGTGACAACAAACTAGCGTATTATCAATATAGACACCCGGTAGATGAGATTTGTATAGATATCCCAGACCCACCGGATCGTGTCTCATTACAACTGCTGATCACACGTACCAGTGTGACGAGCACGTACAGTGTCCTACGAGCGTAAACATATTATCGAGATCGTCTGGGCCAAGATATCGTGAGTATGGTAGACGTGATTCTCCGTGCACCACAAATACATGTGTATATACGTCCGTATATATATATTTCTTCAACTACTTTATCGCAGAGAATAGAAATTCTCCAATGTCGAAACGATGAAAAGTGCACATATATCTCACCGTGCTACTCAGTTTCCGCGTATCACCATGTATTACAATTATTCATCAAGAGGACCAGGGTAGAGCGAATCTTACGAGTAATAATGTATTTATCGTGCCACATCCTGCGACGTAGTCGCTGAACTTTCACTATGATTTCTCCGATAAATCGTAAACCAGAAAATATATAACTGTGAGCCAGATGACTCGGAGATCACTTGCCAACAGACCCTAGCGCAGTTTCGTTTTTCTACCCGTATGGGAAGCAAAGATAAACCAAAGCCTCCGGAAAACTCCATACGACTCAGTCATAACCCCCGGCCGCGATGTAAGCCGAGTGCAAGTGGAAGGCCCACGAAGCGCATAGCTGCTGCGTTACAGCGAGGCAACTCGGCATCGAGGCCCAGGACAACGAATCCAGATAAACAAATCCGATCCCACACGCCTTTCCCACGAAAAATCCACAGCGAAAAGACTTACATGCCCCTTTTTCTGATTGGTCTATAGGAAATTTCAATCTCGTGCGGTCTTGGTCTGTAAGACTAAAAGAGCTTTAAATATCGAAAACCCCCCTTTTCCCTACTCTACCCAAATATGGAATCTGGAGGAGGAAGGCCCAGAGGACAAATGCAACGTTAGTCATGATCCACCATCAGTCCGAACGCAATATCTAGTCTTAATCCAGCAGTCTATCGTTGAGTCTAACATACAGTCCAACATCATCTTTAAAATGAGAAAAAAATCTTCCACTCAAACTCCAATCTCGTATGGTGGGTCATAAATTTGTTCCGCGTTTAGTAACCTAAGTTCGTTTTCTTTACAGTAAGTTAGTATTTACGCCGAAGTAACAAAGTCCGATTGTAAACCGATTCCGTGCTTTCACTCTTGCGAAACAACCCACCGATCATCCGAGGAAACATTGTAAACACAGCGTGTGGGCGTCTCATCGACTACCATTGTACCACCAGCGTACTAGGCCTAGAACGAACGCTCTTCGTCCCAGTCCGAACGACCACCATTCGACAAACGTAAGCTAACTGTACCATTTTTTGTATCACTCTCTTTATCCGACAAACTGTGTTTCCCTCGTGTCTCCGACCGCCCAACTAGACGGTACTCGACAATAAATGAAAGTCTGTAAATTGTAGTCACTTGCATAAATCTTAACCACGGGGGCACTTGAAGCCTAATTTCTCCCTTTCACACACCTCCTTTTTTACCCTTATCCCATGCTATTGCGCTAGGCGTGGGCAACAAAGAGGGCATCGAAATTGTATGCTCTCATCCCTTCCGGATGTGTCAACTGCAACGAAAATGGAAATAAATAGAAAAATATGAGGGAGTCAATAAGATGTTGCTAATACAATCTTTCCGTTACCGTGTTCTTCGCGCAAAACCTGCTGGATATTAGTACAGTCGTACTGTTACTGAAAAACCCCGCAATCAGAGAAAAATAGAAAAAGGCCAGTTTTTTGACAACTGATTCTGTAGGTGCCGCGGGTGCTAAATCCAAGTTTGCCTAAGAATCGGGGTGCAGAGTTTTTGTAGGAATTTTTAGGGGTTGAAGGGGATGGGGGTGGATTTATGCCAAACTACAACCCCTACGAGGTCGACTCTGTACGACAAAATGTTCAGAAAAATCGGGACTTTAGTTTTGTCCACAGTGCCGGAGTCGTGGAAATTCGTTTGAGGGTGAAAACGTGGGGTGAAATTTTGAAAAATCAGTTTTAATTCAATAACTCTTTAGGAAAAATTCTTACACTTTTTGTTCAAATGGGAATGTTGTAGCCCTTGAAATGACGCGTCGATCGAGTATTTGACCATCACTCTCCGATAATATCATCACCCCCAAAAAAATTGTAGGAATACCAAAAAAAAGTTTATTGAATAACGCAAAAACAATCAATTTTTCGAGCAGGGTTTAAATGTATGAAATGTAGAGAATAATTTTCTCTATATTTTCGTTTCTATGGACAACGCTTGAATTTTGATTTTCCAACCCCTCTCGGGGGTTGAAAATTCAAAATGAAATTTTGGGATAACTATTGACCGCACGAATTCACCGCCGTGGAACAATTTTTAACTTGAACCCTCCGCTATATTTTTGTCCCCAGCGTCAAACTCGTATCTCTTTTTTTCGGTCAATAGTTTCACCAGAAGTTCATTTTGAATTTTCAACCCCCGAGACGGGTTGGCCAAAGCAAAATTCAAGGGTGGTCCATAGAAACGGAAATGTAGAGAAAATTATTCTCTACATTTCGTACATTGAAACCATCCCCGAAAATCGATTGTTTTTTGATTATTCAATAAACATTTTTTTTAAATGCTTCCAAATTTTTCTGCGGGGGTGAATATATGATTGGAGAGAGAGGATCAAATACTCGATCGACGCGTCTTTTCAAGGGCAACAAAGTTCCCATTTGACCAAAAATTGTATGAATTTTTCCTAAAGAGATATCGAATTAAAACTGATTTTTCAAAATTTCACCCCACTTTCTCACCCCAAAAATGAACTACCACGACTTCGGTGCAGTGGACGAAATCAAAGCCCGGATTTTTCTGAACATTTGGTCTTCCGGCGCCGACCTCGTGGGAGTTGTAGTTTGGCATTAATCCACCCCCATCCCCTTTCATCCCTTAAAACAAAACTCTACACCCCGATTTGTAGACAAAGTTGGATTTAGCACCCTCGGCACCTACAAGATCACCTGTCAAAAAAGTAGCCTTCTTCTAGTTTTTTTCCGATTCCAATTTACAGCGCGACTGTACTATATGTAAAAAATTTTTTTTTAATGTCACTTCTAAAAGGGATGAAAGCATAATATTTTGTTTCTTTCTTTATTGCGTACGCCTAGCGCAATAGCACGGGATGAGGGTAGAAAGGGAGATGTGTGAAAGGAAGGAATTAGGCTTTGAGTGCCCTCACGGTTAAGAGATTTGCGAGTGACTTCGACAGGTGCATACACACTTTACAGACTCTCATTTATTACCGAGTGGCGTCCGGTTAGGCGATCGGAGACATGAGGAAAACAGTTTGCCGGATTAAAAGAGTGAAACAAAAAACAGTGCTACAGTTAGCCTACGTTTGTCGAATGGTGGTTGTTCGAACTGGGACGAAGGGCCTTCGCTCTAGGCCTGGTACGCTGGTGATGCAATGCTATTTGATGGGACGCACACACACTGTGTTTAGAATGTTTTTTCGGATATCTCGTTCGGTCGGTTCGCAAGAGTGAATCGGTTTACAATCGGACTGTGTTATTTCGGGACAAATAGAAATCGGGGAACTCGGGGCAAGAGGAATGCGCGAGGTAAGATGAATCATAAGCCTAGCCACTAAACAGTGTGTGCGAGCACAGTGCTCCCGTTGGAGTTTGGAGGAGCGGCAGTGAGGTGAATAAGTGTGAAAGTCTCAACTGTGGTGGAAGCACGCGTCTCGAGTGAGAAAACAATATCGATTTTTTGACAAAACGATGTAATTTTTGGTAAAGTTTAACATTGTTTCAGTTTATTTGAGTTGCTGACATTGATTAGAGACAGGTAGGTAAACACAATGAAAGTACTAATTTTTAATATAATAAGAACGGTTTGTCAGAAATTTTCAAGGTTATTGCGTGATTTTTTGTTAACTTGTTAATCGTCTAATGGGCCAAGATGAATACAAGCCCGGAATATTTTATAACGTATCACTATTTACGTTAGAAAGGGTGAAATTGAACATTTGGTTCTGCTTCAACTGAAGTTTCTTCCAGGGGAAGAAAAAGAACTTACAAATGATCAAAATGATATGGAAGCAAGATTATTCAGACTAATCCTACAGAACTTGGACGATTGGCCTATCAAATTGATGGTATTGAGAATGAAACCACTTTTATATGCGAAAGATGCCAATAATTCGTGTCCTATCATTATCCCAGCGCTGTTTCATCTTGCTCCGCATACGGAGTAAGATGAGAAAAATAAAGGTTTAATTAAAAATATATATTGTATGGTACAAATCAGAAAGACTGATTATTTCGTTCAAAATTAAACGATTAATAAATGTTGATTAGTTTTAAAAATAATTAAAGTGAATCAAAAATAAATAAATAATAATCATCTTAGCGTTATCATTTTGCCCCGACTTCCCCTACTTACTTATAATTTTTTTTAAACCTTAGGTTATAAGACGCAGAACAGAAGGTAGGAGTCGCGATACGTGATTGGAGTCGATTAGAAGAAGTCTTTCTCGTTCGATTGTTGCTGCGAGACTCTAACAAGTCTAACAAGGCTCAGCGATAGACTGCTGGGTTAAAATTAGATGTTGGGTTCGGGCTGATGTTGGATTACGACGGACGTTGCATTCGTCCTCTGGGCCTTCCGTCTCCAGATTCTACATTTAGGTAGAGTAGGGAAAATTGGGTTCTTTGTGCCTTACAGACCAAGAGCACATGAGATTAATTGCCTATAGACCTATCAAAACCAGGGGCATAGAAGTCCGTCCCTGTGAGTTTTTCGTGGGAAGAACGTGTGGGGTCGGGTTTGTTTATTTGGAGTTTAGGGCCTCGGCGCCAAGTCGCCTTGCGATAACGCAACCCGTGCGGAAAATTGACAGGGCATCCCTCATGAAAATAAGGGCCTTTAAGGGCTTATTTGAGGCTTCCCTGATAAGGGAAGGCCCTTATATGGAAATCCCGACAGGGGTTGGCATATAAGGGCCTTTGGATTATGGCAATCCCGATAGGGATTGCCATAATAGGGCCGGGTTTGGGCATTATAGGAAACGGACCAGTATACATAGCTTGGACTAAATCGTTTGTGGTATTTTAATTACTACACTCAATTATTCGATAACAGGTAAAAATAGGATAAAAACGTGAGGGCATTAAAAATTATTATATATTACATTTACAAATCCTTTAAAAAATTACATAGTATTCTTATTGCCTTATCCACTCATGGAGTGATGCCAGCGCGTATGTTTGAACAATCCCATTCGGTTTTTTTGAAACATTTTTATAGTGACTATTTTTCGCCGAATACTTTCCATATGAAAAATTATTTCTTCCGAAGATTTTGATGATATTTTCCACTCGTGAACGTTACCTGATTGTGTAGGGTAAGTCAATAGATCGGTTTTCGTTTTCCAGATATTACCTTCCAACAAAAAAGATTCTAGACATTGATTGGGTGCGAATATTTTTTAAATTTCTACTATAGGGGCAGCGTGCGTAGGTATGAGTAGGTACTAGGTTCAATACCCATATAGGTGAAATATTTTCTTCGAAAAAAATAATTCCGAAAGACCAAGGCATGACGAATTACGATACAAAATCGTTGTGGTAAACCTGAATTAAGTGCTTAATTTAATTTTGGATTTATGAAATATTTTATGCACATAGTACACTTAGATTTACAGTGTACATTTAAGCAAATAAAGATTTATTTGAATCGAATCTTTATTTATTCGATTTGAATATATTTAATATTTAATAAGAATAGTTGAAACGAATAAAAAATATCTTTGAAACAAATAAGATCGGAGTAGGCCGTGAGACAAGGAAAAAACCTATCTCATTTGAATAGATTCGATTTGCATTAGAAAAAAATTGGCAGTGTATCGTGACCTTATATAAATGGACACATATACGCAGAAAAACATCCATTTATACACACGTGAGCATATCCATTGACAGGGATAACTTATGGGCACACTATGGTTTACATGAGGCGTCGATCAGGCATCCTTGAAGGCCCTCATTATTCTGCCTTTAATGATCCTCAGTAGCAAAGTGTGACCGGCCACTAAGGGCCCATCTGAGGCTATCCGATTAGGGCCCTATTAAAGTTAGGGAAATTCTATATGGGCCCGACCAAAGCCCTAGTTCAATTTCCGCACGGGAACAGCTATGCGCTTCGTGGGCCTTCCACGTGTACTTGGCTTTCATCGCGGCTCAAGTTTATGACCGGGTCGAGTGAAGTTTTCCGAATGCCCTTGACTATCTTTGGTTCCCATACGGGTTGGAAATCGAAACTCCGCTAGGGTCTGTTTGTGGGTGATCTCTGTCATCTGGCTTGCAGTTATGTATTTTTGTTGTTTTACGACTTTTCGGAGAAATCGGACCTAGAACCGTGTATTCGTCAGAGTCTCGTGGATTAAAGGGACCATAGAAAAAATTTAGCTACTACGTCGCAGGACGTGGCATAAATCAACAGATTTCGAGAACAAGTAACTAAGCATTTCTAACATAAATAATTTCCAACCTCGCGTCAATTGTACTTTGAAATATTTTTTTTATCGTATTGACTGGCGACGTTGAAAGCTTTTGGAAACACGATGTTCTCTATTTTCCAAAATTATTCTTGCACCGCTATTATTACGTCATTTGTTCAATCGAATCTTCGCACTTTTTTCCTTCGTCAAACACAAGAAGTAAAAAAAAGAGAAAGGCAAAAAAAAACGAATTTTTTTTCCAAGTTGAAATCGAACGAAAAAACTGAAAGCGTACGAAAGAGAAAAGGAAATATGAGAAAGCGAGATAAAGGAGGAAAAGTGACTCGTATTATCCACTGAATCCGGCTGGTTTCTTCTCTCCCCCGTCTAAGAAAAAAAAGGAAATGGCAATGCTCGACATTGCGAAACGAGATCTAATAAGTTAACTTGGAGCCAATCCCCGTATCGGCTGACTGAATAACTGCTATCCACCTGTCATGAGCAGGGATACTTTAGCCGACAGTGAGGAGCTATCGAACTGTGCACGTGGCGGAGGCGGGGAGGGGGTGGTACGCGCGTTACGTGACTACACGGCATAGCGCGACAGAGGGAGGGCTTCATATACACGACAACAATCCGCAACATGAGGAGAGAGAGAGAGAGAGAGAGAGAGAGAGAGAGAGAGAGAGAGAGAGAGAGAGGACGACGACGACGACGACTGTTGAGTACATCTACGTGCAGTTGAGCGAAAATATTGTTTCCTTCGCTTCCATAAAATTTATCAAACCACTACCCTTACCCTAGGGGTGTCCCGTTCGGGGTTGCCCCGGGTCTGCCGGAGAAATCGGGGAGTAAACAGAGCAAAATGTTAGGAGGAGGGAAAAAATAAAATTGAAATGAAAAGAAAAAACGATTGCAACGGAAACATTGCTGCAACAGGACGGGGGGGAGGGAGGGAGGGGAGAGAGAGAGAGAGAGAGAGAGAGAGAGAGAGAGAGAGAGAGAGAAGAAACTGAACACACTTACCGCGATATACGGAGGCGAGAAACCTAACGATGATAACGCCCCGCTTAATCCAATTTATTCGCGCGGTCCTTTGTCTTCTTTGTAAAACTTTTTTCCGCATTCACTGCAAATACGTCAGAAATTCCGCGCTACTAAAGTACCCGGTACGATTATCAGAAATGCGACCTGTGGATACGTTGAATTGATTGGCGTGTACAAGGTTGTGGAGAGGGGAAGGAATGAGTTACGTAGTTACACTGTTACATCCATCTAATGATCGCCAAGCTCGGTCGAGTGTCGGCGCTGAGTTGAAATCTCATAATTAATTATTCCCCAATTAATATAGAATATTTGCATCGATTTTACGGAAGTCTCTGTTGGCGGCCCTTAAAGGGTCCAAGGACTACCATTCCCGAATATGTGGTATTCGCATTTTTTCCTCTTCCGAGGTAATCTGCTGTCTTTCCGTTCGCGATCTCTCTCTCTCTCTCTCTCTCTCTCTCTCTCTCGGCCTGGGAGCTCCCCTTTAAAAAGCTTCGGAAGACCACGAGCGGAGTGCCAGAAGCTCCGACAGCGGCATCCATTAGCGGTGGTAAATGTTGTGGAAATTCGGTTATAAAAGTGACGCTCGAGCTCCTGGGCTCCTTCTGGGCGTTTAGGCACGAGAGAGAGAGAGAGAGAGAGAGAGAGAGAGAGAAGGAGAGCCGATATTTATCTTCCCGTTGTGTAGCGCAAGTCCACCGCGCTAATCCCGAACTATATCCTCCGATATACCCTTACCTACCCTTTACCTACTACCCTTTATCCGCATTACGAACCACCGGAGACCATTCCGACACTTCCTGCCCTATATGGAAAATTTCGCCCCTTTCCACTGTCCACTGTCAGTAGCGATCGTTCGCCCTGTGGCATGCAAAGGCCAATAAATAATTGAAAATATCTGTGTATGATTGTCCGGAAAGGAATCGATCGTTCGTGGAAGCGCCTATTGCATATACGTGTATGTATGTACACTCGGCTAGAATTCATTGGGTTTGTACGAATTATGTGAAATTTTATGATTTATTGCCCAATTTCCAAAGTCAAGCTCCGACAGCCTTCGTAACGTCCCCCAACCCTCCAGCCCCTTTAATCGTCATCCTCGTCGCATTCAACTGAGTCGGCTCAGCGTTGTTTGTGGTCGCACGGACCTGGCTTGACGAATCATTCGCTCCGATGACTGATCGAACCGACGCTCACGTACCAATTTCCGGCAAAATAATATTTCCACCGTCCTCATTGACGTGTGTACGCGTTTGTATTCAACACTGTGAATGGGACGCGTATAGCATATATCCGTGGTACGGTAAAATGCAGCGTTTCATCGGACTACCCAACGCAACTGGCCCAGTTTACAAACGAACGAATAAATAAATGGGCACATATATCGTACATATCATGTGTATATGTACAGAGTGTCCTGAAGTAACATAGAAGCATCTTACAGGATAGGTAGGTCGCAAAATTCTGAGAAGAGAAGTCCTCACTCGTGTTTCTCTGCGACACGCCGCTGTTTGAATACTAGCTGATTAGCGACAGCCAATCCAATGAGCAAACGCGGGGCAGCAGCGTACGCGAGTGGGGAACTGGCCAGGCCCCTTCGCGGCCAGGCGCATGGGATACGCACCCGCATCGATCGGAGCTCCGCCTAAAGCACCCAATTGGCCGTCAATTATTAATTAATATCTAAATAACGGTGCGTCGAAGAGAGACAGGAATGAAGACTTTTCTCTTCGCAATCTTGCGATCTATCTATCCTGCAAAGATCCGACTCGACATTCGGCCCACCCTGTTATATATATATATATACGCATGTGTGTGCGCGCACGTGTGTGTGTGTGTGTACGTGGAGTAAGCATTGTTACCCACTTCTGCGGCTGAGAGCAGATCAAATTAGCCTCCCTTGGTCTACAGAACGTTCCACTAGGCTGCTTTCAGCCGGCATTCATAAAGAATTCAGGCGTTGAGGGGCAGAGACTTACTACGGAAGACGACAAGCAACACGGTTGTGAAAATATTACGTAATGGCGGCTAAAGAGTGAGTTCGAGTCTTGCTATATGAATAGCTGGCTATTCCAATGGGGTACCTATACGCAACGAAACGAAAGAATCGAGAAAAGTTACTTCATCAAGTCGACATGGAATAGATCCTCAACAACTTTAATCGTCGATAAAGAACGTATTACGTGAACCAGAACGCTGGCAATTTTATTCCGTTATGACCGCGCCACCACCAAGAGCGATAGGTACTAAGCCACGTAGTGGTACTTTCCTTACAGATAGCGGGATAAAGCGCTCCACATTTATGACACACCTTTCGTACCTAACCTCAATAAGGCTCTTTTACACTCGGGAAGTGACTGACTCGCTGTACGCTTCTAAATCCACGCTATGTGTTCTTTACATTCAGTTTTTTTAACCTGAAAAGGGCCATCCAATTTTACCGGGGTTTAATTCTTCGCCAGGCAAACCCGCTCAAATGTCACTTGCCAGAGAGATCCGCCATTACATCGCCCAGATATGCGTTACTTCATTTCTCTATAAAATGGCGGTATAACGTTTCTCGGAAATTTCGAGAGTATGAACACCGAGATTTCATCAACTCGGTATAAAAAGAGGGCTGTGACATTTTAATGTAGGGTAAGCTGGTATAGGAGTACGCACCTAAGCTTCGAAGCGTTGAAAAAAACAAACAAATACATATTTCGAATCAGTTTTTGTTTTAATTGAAAGAATATCTATTATTATATTTAAATTATGAGCAACGAATGAGAATCTTAATTTTTTTTTAACAACAAACTAAAACTACGAAACGGGATTTGCGAACTCTTAGACATACGGGCGTTTAAGAATACTCACGGGGATCGATAAGAGTATGCAAGTATCAATCGACACATGAATCGCAATTAAAGTTGCCCACATGTGAATGGGCGGTGCATTTCTCATGCCACCAAGCTTTACAAGTGTAAAGTTTGGAGCTTTGAAGTCAAACAGTCGATCCAGTCCTCACATAAGGTAGATGGCCCAGTGATCGTCACCTTAAGCAGATCGCTTACTGCAAATTTATATAGCTCAACTAGGACAGTGAGTAAAAGTTATTTTAAGTTGTTCTTAATCAGTTTTTTATTTCGAAGAAGAAGGTCGATGTGAAATTCCCGTGCCTGGTACAGTTTCCGACAAAATATTTCGTAAAGGTTATAAGATGCTATTGTACGAGTCATCGTCATGCCGCCATGACAGTTGGTCTGGTAATCGCCAATGTCCCACTAATAGTCACATGCGTTCAAACTGCTTTGAGGCAACCCATGTGCGAGTAGCCGACGTTCCGAGTACGGCCGACGCTTGGCTGTATTACGGCAGCTCGTCGGCTGCCAACGATCGACGGTCTATGACGGCCCAGCGTTGGCGAAACGTGCGAGCGATGCTTGGCTATTAAGCGGCAACGAATCGGCAGCCAACGATCGAAACGCGACTACGGCCCAGAGTTGTCGAAACTCTCGTTCGATCATCGCGTCGACGTTGGGCCCGGTAGTTCGCGCAACGCTGGCTACGACGTTTCATCCGACTCTGGTTAATCGTCGCCCGGGTGTGGTTGGCCAACGCTTGCAGACCCAGAGTGAAGCCAACGCTTGGCGGTAAGGCGACGACGCATCGGCAGCCAACGATCAGAACGTGACTATGGCCCAGAGTTGTCGCAACTCTCGTTCGATCATCGCGTCGACGTTAGGTCCGGTAGTTCGCGCAACGCTGGCTACCACGTTTCACACGACTCTGGTTAATCGTTGCCCGGGTGTGGTTGGCCAACGCTTGCAGACCCAGAGTGCAGCCAATGCTTGGCGGTAAGACGGCGATGCATAGACAGCCAACGATCGGAACGCGACTATGGTCCAGAGTTGTCGCAACTCTCGTTCGATCGTAGTGTCGGCGTTAGGCCCGGTAGCTCGCGCAACGCTGGCTACCACGTTTCATCCGACTCTGGTTAATCGTCGCCCAGGTGTAATTGGCCAACGCTTGCAGACCCAGAGTACAGCCAACGCTTGGCGGTAAGGCGGTGACGCATCGGCAGCCAGTGATCGGAACGCGACTATGGCCCAGAGTTGTCGAAACTCTCGTTCGATCGTCGCGGCGACGTTAGACACTACAGTTCACCCGACGTTGGCTACCATGATTCAGACAACACTGGCTAATCGTCGCCCGGGTGTAGTTGGCTATCGCTTGTAGCTCCAGAGTTCGGCCGATGCTTGACCGTAAAACAGCAGTTTGTTTGTATTTCCGTTTGAGCTTCGCCTCAACAGCACAATGTAGCGCGCAACGTTGGTAGCATCGACATTTTACAGTAAGGTTAAGTTTCGATGTTTTGTAGTATTTCGGTGTGAAAACAATTTTGATAATTGCTGGGATTAATTAAAGCAAACGAGTGAACAGTTCGGTAGAACGTTCCGGGTCTGACTTTGACAAAACGTGTATTTTTTTTAATTTTTAAAAAAATATATGCAGTCACCCTTCTTCATTAAAAGCTAGACATCAAAGAAAAAAATTGGAAAAAAAAGAAATAATAATCAATGAATTTGAAAAATACTCTTTAAATCATATATAAATCTATTGAATTGCGCTTCTAATGCTTGAAAATTACAACGTTTTACTTCGCGCCAATTAAAATTTTCGTGCGTTCAAGTCACTGACAGAAAATGTTTTTGATATTAATTTACCGCGACTTTTTGATTTTTGTTCATTTGAATTAACTAGATTTTTCGTGGAATCAAATTTTTCCTATTGTATTCCATTATTGGAATGATTCATTTCAATATATTCATTTATTCAAATCAAAATATATTTAATATCATCCAATAACTGAATATTTTATTTAATCCTAATAAATCTGTGATTCGGTTTCATCTATTCATAAAACATTTAGTTGAATCCACAAAATCTATTTCATTTCTCTATTATCTATTTTGTTTATTTTTAATTTTAGCTAAATATAATGTTTGCAGAGTCAACCATTTTTCTATTTGATTGAGCTAATGGCCTGTCACAGGGGTGTGTGGGTAGAGAGGATGGAGAGAGAGGAATTGTGTGTGTGTGTATATATATATATGTATGTGTATATATATAGGTTATGTTTTAAAAATATATAGCGCGTTATTCGATAGAACTCTCTAATTATCACAATGATATTAACTAATTGACATAGTTTATGTGATACAACAAATAATTATAGAAATTTATTTGGTCTCTTATACCACATCTGCGACTCAGATGTTACAAACACTCGGTAGCATAGGGGCAGCGTGCCTAGCTATGAATAGGAGGTAGGTTCCAGGTTCGATTCGCATATAGGTCGAATATTTTCTTCGATTAAAACCATCTCAAAAGGCTAGGGAATGACGAATTACGATCCAAAATCGTTGTCGTAAAACTCTCAATTGAGTGCTTCATTTCATTTTTAATTCATGAAATATTTTATGCCTATAGTATTTGATTTGAAGATTTTTTGTCAGTGTAAGGCCGGCGCTGCAATCGACGTAGGGCCGATACCGAAATCAACGTAGGCCCGACGTTAGTATCGACGCAGGCTCGATGCCGCCGTCAACGTAAGGCCGATAATTTTATTCGTGACATTAAAGTTTACCGACAATTTTTTTGGTCCATTTAGGCTGTAAAAATAACTCGCTCATTTTGGGTGAAGCTCCGAAAAGCATACTCCTCTGATCGAGCCGAAATTTTGCACTAAACTTCCTCTCATTATCCTAAGAGAAACATTTAACGGATTTTTGACGACTAGCAATAGTTTTCGATATATCACATTGTAAAGTTTATTATTTCACGTCATATCCCGTGCGGAAAACTGATAGGGCATCCCTAATAAAAATAAGGGCCTTTCAGGGCTTCCCTAGTGCTTTCCCTAGTAGGGATTTCCACAATAGGCCCAGACTTGTCCAGTATAGGGATAAACAAGTAGGGATTTCCACAATAGGCCCAGATCTGTCTATTATAGCGATAAACCAGTATAAATAGCTTAGGATACATGGTTGATAGTATTTCATTTATTCAAATCGATTATATACATCGATCGAATAATAATATCGAACGCAAATTGGGAAAAAGCGTAAGGACATTAGCAAATAAAAAATCAGCGATGAACACAAATATGCAGACAAACATCAGACAGTATTTATTTATCAAATTAAAGAAACCTTTTACATAGGTACAAACAATTACTCATGGTTTCACTCATACATGGAGTAATGCTAGCGCATAAGTGTGAACAGTCCCAACCGGTTTTCTCGAAATTTTTATAGCAACTAATTTCCGCTCAATACTCATCATAGGGAAAATTATTTCTTCTGAAGACTTTGCTGATATTTCCCATTCATAAACTTTATCTGACTGTGTAGGATAAGTAAATTAATTGGTCTTTGTTTTCCAGATCTTTCCCTCAATGGAAATAGATTCTAGTGATTCAGTAGACCCATATATTTTTTTATTTCTACTACACATCCATTCCTTAGAACGGATTATTTTTTTGTATTAATTTTGTCATGGCAGTTTGTCATAAAGGCTCACATGCAAATACGCAATCACATTTCTACGCGCGCACACATACATACACATGTACTCACGCCCACACCTATGCACATGAACAATTACATAAAAACAAATACAGATATACCCTGACGCATTTAACATACACGTATATCCACTGATACGGATATTTTATGGCGCTGAAATGGTTATGATGAGGCGCCGTTGAGGCATTTTCAGGGCGCTAAAATGGTTTTGATAAGGCGCCATTGAGGCAACTTGTAAGGCCCCGGTCATTGCGCCTTTAATGGCCCTTGTTGACAAAGTGTGACCGGCCGCTAACGGCCCTCATGTGGCTTCCAGATTAGGGCCCGAATAAAGTTAGGGGAATATTATCGGGGCCCGATCACAGCCCCAACACAATTTCCGCACGGGATACGAGTATATCTATATATCCGATAGATACCCCCCCCCCCCCCCCCCCCACTCCTCCGACCTCGCTACTTCCTGGCAAACAGTGCTCGCCCGTACGTGCATATCACTTGCCATGTGGGATGAGTTTGTTTGGGTTTATTTAATATAGTAGAAGCGCAGTACAACAAATAACTTTCAATATACGATATATCGAAAACTATTTCTAGTCGCCAATATCTTTTTAAAGGTTCTCTTAAAATATTGAAAAGAAGGTCGGTGCAAAATTTCAGCTTCATCAGTGGGATATGCTTTTCGAAACCTTATCCCTTGTTTTTACGTATTACAGTTTAATGACCTGCATTTGCAAAACGCCCAAAAACAAACCATCAATGGCTGGAATAGATCTGGCAAGCCGTTCATCCGCCTACGATACCCCAATGCTGATCGCCATATTATCGGTGCGAGGTATTGGCCCACCAATGGCTGGCATAGATCTGGCAAGCCGTTCATCCGCCTACGATACCCCAATACTGATCGCCATATTATCGGTGCGATAGTATTGGCCCACGAATGGCTGGCATAGATCTGGCAAGCCGTTCATCCGCCTATAGTACCGCAAGGCTGGTCGACGAATTATTGGCCGTTTATCAGCAAACCGTTTAATGCAGTGTTTGTCAACCTTTTTTATAAGGCGGCACACTTGAATCTCTGTAAAATTCTTACGGCGAGACTTCGTATTGGACTTCGCCCCGCGGCGACCGCCCCGCGAAACAACACTCGTCACGATCGGTGCCCGGGTATTATCACGTGATACATACATCCGCCTATTTTTTGGCGGCACACAAGAAATACACTCACGGCACACCAGTGTGCCGCGGCACACCGGTTGAAATTCACTGGTTTAATGGCTGTGTGCTGGCATTTTTGTTACGACAGGCGACCCTATATGGATGCTGCAATCAACGTAGGGTCGACGGCGAAATCAACGTAGGGCCGACGCTTGGGTGTAACGTTGGTCCGATGTTATCATTCCGGCGTTTATTGGACGCCGAGCCTACGTTGGTGAACAGAGTCGGGCCTCCGTTCTAACTCACGCGATCATCGTTGCGCTGAGGTTGGCCCGACTAAAATCGTACATGGGATTATATACCTTTGAATTTTTTGTTTTATTTTTTTTATTGACTTCAATTACGTATAAACACGTCAAAAATTATATGCAAAAGTTATTTTAGGTGGACATTTTTTTAAAGACATGTAGAAAAATGGTTTTAAAACTTTCAACGCGTTTTTCATGAAGAAATGTTTTCAAAATCGGGCGGACTCGTAGGTCCTACGATTTTTGACCAATTGACTTCAAATTTCAACGATAACTTCTTAGATACATTTTATAGCGATGTACACACGATTTTTACAATGGTTTAACAATTGCGGTTTTTGGAAACGAACAAAGGCCGTTGTTTCAGTCGAAAATGCAACTTTCTTAAAAATCGGGCTAGATGTACAAAAATAAATATTTTATAATAATCGTGTGTACTTCGGTAGCAAAACTCGTGTAGATTACGGGCAAAGAAAATTCTTCTGGATGCACATGTGCGACTCCGACGAGTCCGCTCCCCAGGTAGGATTTTAAAGTCGCGCCTACGTTGGCGCAACGACGCTTGCCGGCGTTAGGACGTCGGGCCGACTCTGTTTGCCAACGTCGTTTTGGGGTCTAATAAACGTCCAAATGATAACGTCGGCCCGACGATCCTCCCAAACGTTGCGTCACAGTATTTAATCGATGTTGGCCCTTCGTCGATTGCAACGTCGGCCCTTCGTCGATTGCAACGTCGGGCCTACGTTGATTTCGGCATCGGCCCTACGTCGATTGCAGCTTGGGCCCTACGCTGACAAAAAATCTTCAAATCAAATACTATAGGCATAAAATATTTCATAAATTCAAAATGAAATGAAGCACTTAATTGAGAGTTTTACGACAACGATTTTGGATCGTAATTCGTCATTCCCTAGCCTTTTGAGATGGTTTTAACCGAAGAAAATATTTGACCTACATGTGAGTCGAACCTGGAACCTACCTATTCATAGCTAGGTACGCTGCCCCTATGCTACCGAGTGCTTGCAACATCTGAGTCGCAGATATGGCATAAGCGACCAAATGAATTCCTATAATTATTTGTTGTATCACATAAAGTATATCAATTAATTAGTATCATTGTGATAATTAGAGAGTTCTATCGAATGACGCGCTATATATTTTTCAAACACAACCTATGTATATATATATATAAACACAATTCCTCTCTCTTCATCCTCTTTACCCACACACCCCTTTGACAGGCCATTAGCTCAATCAAATAGAAAAATGGTTGACTCTGCAAAAATTATATTTAGCTAAAATTAAAAACAAATAAAATAGATAATAGAGAAATAAAATAGATTTTGTGGATTCAACTAAATGTTTTATGAACAGATGAAACCGAATCACAGATTTATGAGGTTTAAATAAAATATTCAGGTATTGGACGATATTAAACATATTTTGATTTGAATAAATGAATATATTGAAAACAAATCATTCCAATAATGGAATGCAATAGGAAAAATTTGATTCCACGAAAAATCTAGTTAATTCAAGTGAACAAATATCAAATAGACGCGGTAAATTAATATCAAAAGAATTTTTCTGTCAGTGACTTGAAGGCGGGCAAATTTAAATGGGCGCGAAGTAAAACGTTGTAATTTTCAAGCATTAGAAGCACACTTCAAGAGATTCATATATGATTTAAAGAGCATTTTTCAAATTCATTGATTATTATTTCTTTTTTTTTCAATTTTGTTCTTTGTTGTCTAGCTTTTAATTAAGCAGGGTGACGGCATATATTTATTTAAGAATTGAAAAAAATACACGTTTTGTCAAAGTCAGACCCGAAACGTTCTACCGAACTGTTCACTCGTTTTCTCAATTTAAATATTCAGTATTATTACTCTCATTGATTTTTAATTAATCCCAGCAATTATCAAAATTGTTTTCACACCGAAATACTACAAAACATCGAAACTTAACCTTATTGTAAAATGTCGATGCTACCAACATTGCGCGCTACATTGTGCTGTTGAGGCGAAGCTCGAACGGAAATACAAACAAACTGCTGTTTTACGGTCAAGGCATCGGCCGAACTCTGGAGCTACAAGCGATGGCCAACTACACCCGGCCGACGATTAGCCAGTGTTGTCTGAATCATGGTAGCCAACGTCGGGTGAACTGCAGTGCCTAACGTCGCCGCGACGATCGAACGAGAGTTTCGACAACTCTGGGCCGTAGTGGCGTTCCGATCGTTGGCTGCCGATGCGTCACCGCCTTACCGCCAAGCGTTGGCTGTACTCTGGGTCTGCAAGCGTTGGCCAACTACACCCGGGCGACGATTAACCAGAGTCGGATGAAACGTGGTAGCCAGCGTTGCGCGAACTACCGGGCCTAACGTCGACGCGATGATCGAACGAGAGTTGCGACAACTCTGGGCCATGGTTGCGTTCCGATCGTTGGCTGCCGATGCATCGCCGCCTTACCGCCAAGCATTGGCTGCACTCTGGGTCTGCAAGCGTTGGCCAACCACACCCGGGCAACGATTAACCAGAGTCGGATGAAACGTGGTAGCCAGCGTTGCGCGAACTACCGGGCCTAACGTCGACGCGACGATCGAACGAGAGTTGCGACAACTCTGGGCCATAGTCACGTTCCGATCGTTGGCTTTCGATGCGTCGCCGCCTTACCGCCAAGCGTTGGCTGCACTCTGGGTCTGCAAGCGTTGGCCAAGCACACCCGGGCGACGAATAACCAGAGTCGGATGAAACGTCGTAGCCAGCGTTGCGCGAACTACCGGGCCCAACGTCGATGCGATGATCGAACGAGAGTTTCGACAACTCTGGGCCGTAGTCGCGTTCCGATCGTTGGCTGCCGATTCATTGCCGCTTAATAGCCAAGCATCGCTCGCACGTTTCGCCAACGCTGGGCCGTCATAGACCGTCGATCGTTGGCAGCCGACGAGCTGCCGCAATACAGCCAAGCGTCGGCCGTACTCGGAAGGTCGGCGACTCGCACATGGGTCGTTGGTGATACCTACAGATATGTGAAATAAATCCTTTAAACCTCGTTTTGATTGCTTTATTAGTATTTTTTAAAAATCCCAACAAGCTTTGATTCCCGACCATTCAAAGGTATATAAGGCCTTAACTAATTATGCAAAGGTTCGTAGGACTTTGTTGACTCGATTATGTCTGCATGTAGAACTGCAGAATAATTTTTATGCACTCTGTCACAAACTTCATGATTTTTATTAAAACATTTGATAAAGAGTTTAAAACATAAATTTCTCTTCCATGGAACTTTATTCATTTCAAAAATAAAACTAATTATTGCCTATTACGTGAGGATTATAATTTTTATTTATTTGTAGTCATTATAAACAAGTATTTTTTCATAACATAATTTTAAATATTATTTCTATCGAGTGCTGTTTACCTGTGTTCAAGACATACCCAGTTATCGATATGGTCACGACCCATTTATCGACAGCATTTATTTATATGTATATCTTTTTACTATCGCGAATATGTGTATGACGATTACTGGTCCGTGGATCCTTTAGACAATGCTAATTACGGACCCAATATTTCTTTTCTGATTTTCTATAAACTAATATTCGATTCGTAACTCTTTTTTTGCTAACACTGTCCGAGTTATCGAGAGCCGTGGCGATTAATCGGTAGAGTGTTTATGTTGTTGAACCGGTAATCGTCATATATGAAAATTCGTTGAAAATCATATAAAACTATAATTTGCCATGCTGAACGCAAAACTAAAATCCTTGTAAATCACTTGAAGGAAAACTTACTTCACGCAAGTCCACAGGTATTCTCAAATCACCCGAGATGTGAAATGGTTCACGTTAACCTCCTAATGAAGGATTAGGCCGAAATGACAGCTAGACGTCGTAGCGGAATATATTTAATTTGATTATTCTTTTATACGGATACTTGCGGGTGTGAAAATGTAATACAACCTAGTAAATACCTCCTGGAAGCTAATATACCACAGATCTGCACGAAGGACTGTTTTTTATCTTAAAATACTTATTTAATGCGTAAACATGACGATCACCAGGACTCTGACGGCCACTGGGCCGACTACCTTATTGGTTCTTCGTATATATCTTTGTATACTTTGTATAATTGTACAAAAATATATACTATATATATATATACAAAATAGTATATATACTATACCTAGAAAATAATATATATATACACACACACACAATACATGCTATATATAGATGGGGCATTCCACGCCATTTCACATAGCCCGTGACCCCAACCATTTTGGTTTTCCTAATTTAAAAAAAATGGTACTCCATGAAAGGAATATCCACACCAAGTATTAGATTGTTAGTTCTCCTCTTTTAGGAGTTATAATTTTTCAAAAGTATCGATTTCGGAAGTTTTGGAAACGTTCAAAAGCTGATAACTCCTGAACTAACTGAGATATCGACAAATGTCACTATAACATTTTTTTTATTTTGAAGCTACTTTCGTTAGAAAATCTGAAAAGTTATCAATTATCAATGTCAACGATATTTGTTTCTAAAGTAAAAACTATCTTTTTTTTAATGATTGGCTTTTTTATTTATTTTTTTAATTCTATAAAATACAGTGACCCATTCTATGATTTTTAAGACTAGTCTCATCATGGGTCCATTTTTCCTTCTATTTTTTTCGAATTTATCAAATATTTTTCAGAAGACTTTTATCATTTTAATCTCCAACAATGCTATTAATGAGTTTGTGATTTCCAATTCGGCTTCGTCAGGCCTGAAACAGTTTATTTTTAATTTGTGCTGAATTTAACGAAAAAAAAATGTTTTTTTATTCAAGATCATTGTTTTTCGTTCAATTCCGCATAAACTAAAAACAAACTGCTTCAGGCCTGACGAAGCCGAATTGGAAATCACAAAAGCATTAATAGCATTATTGGAGATTAAAATGATTAAAGCATTCTGAATTTTTTTTTCCGACAGAAATCGCCATTTTTGGAAAATTATAACTCCTAAAGAGATAAAAATTGAAAATTTCTTGTGGATATTCCGTTTATGGGGTACAATCTTACAAAAAAAATCAGAAAAATCAAATATGGTCAGGGTCACGGGCTAGATGAAATGGCATGGAATGTCCTATTTATAAAATATATTTTAAAAATATATGTAAAATACTATATATATATATATATATATATATATATGAATATATTCTTTTCGTATACTTTGTATACTAGTAAAAAAAATTAACAACAGTCGTATAAGAGTACGCGCGTACTCCTACAACCCAAGCACTGCGTACTCTCATACCACCTGCACATTTTAAACAAACATGACTCTTACTGCCATTTATTGATGAGATGCAAAATTACTTTTATTTGAAACAATAACCTTAGTAAACTGGCGTACGAAATTAATAGTTGTTTTTGAAGAAAGTAAATTGTGTTTCGTAGTTGTGATGCTTTGGAAATGTCAAAAATAAATAAGAAATTGCAACCAAAACGTTCAAACTCACCTAGCCTCTCCGTTTTATTTTACTTTGGATTTTTTGTTGTCAGAAACTCTTACCCTGCGAGGCGGCCTAAACACAACGGAAGTTAGCTTCAATTAGTAAACCGTTTCGTCATTAGCATAACTGCGTACTCTTATCGCCTGCGTACTCCTATACCAGTTTACCCCACTTAGGACGCGTTGATCCGAATGACAACTCGGGTATTTTCTTAAGGACGACTACCAGTCTAGAGCCCGGGAAACAGGTGAATTTCGATATATTTTTATAGATACCGAGTTGACAGAATGACAATTCTGTTTAGTTACCTTTACTCTCAATAACGGCGAGTAACTTTGCAAATTTTTCCACAAGATTTTGTAACCAAATGCCGACGCAGAAGCTGAATGAAGCGATTCACCTTTATCTGATAGTGTCCTGCGGCCGGAAAGAGTGGCCCTCTAATGTTCAGCCTGAAATGAATATTCAAAATAAGTTGAGTTCTAGATAAGATTGACTTCAACGTATATAGAGGAGTGGAGAAATATCGATTATTAACACAATAATGCATGATTGAAAAAAAAGTTTTTGTTAAAAAGAAATTACCAAAAATAATGTTTTTCGGCAAAAGTTGTTCCCCTTATTTTTTTCGATGTAATATTGTTATGAGCTTCCAAAAAAAATTCAAGTCAATCTCTGAAGAATCGGCAATGTGATGATGCCAGCTGCAGGACACTATCGGACAAAGGTGACTAGCTTCATTTATCTCCAACGCTGCCATACAGTTACAAAACCTTGTAAAAATTGTATAAAGCTAAATATTTAAAAACATGTAAAATAACCACTGAAGAAAGCCACTGAATGGAATCGCCATTCTATCGACTGGGTATCCAAAATAAATTGTTGAAATTTACCTTGTTTCCGGGCTTTCGGCTGGTAGTCTTCCTACGAAAATGTGGGTAGATATACCGGGGGAACTACCATGTATACATACTCGTCCATACATACATACATATATACACATATCTACACAAAAAGCACAATTTTTATTTTTCGTTGAATAATTGAGATTTCATTCAACATTGAAATCTTCCGCGTACCTAGCAATCTGCGGAAACTACTCGACCGCTTTTTGTGCCCACCCAGTCACACATTCATCAACCCAAACATTAGAGAAAGAAAACGTCTTTTAAAAAAATTGCTTCTGTCAAAATTTCAGTTCCATAATTCAATCGAACATTGTTGCAAAAACAAATACACACACACGCACGTATACGCACACGTACGATATATATATATATATCGTGGTCGTATGGAAAAATTGAACAAAAGTGATCGCCTCGAAATCGGGCCGTTGTCGCTCTATGAAAAGTCCAGCCACAAAAGCCCGTACCGGCGATGACCTATTGGTCAATATGCTTACGTAAAATTCTCGTGAACCCATGCGGATAAATCTGATCGGGAATTTGAATAACGGGCCAAAGTATACTTCCGCTTGATTCCAGGCTGCATTCACTCGATGAGGCCCCAGGACCGAGTAGATATAATGCATCCCTTTCACAAAGGGTGTGTGTGTGTGAGAGAGAGTAGACCTCGATCAGCGAGCTATCGTTGCGGCTTTCTCTGTAAAAATGTTTCGAGAACCGGGATAGTGCCTTATCAGGTATTTCACGACCTCTCGCCCCTTATTCTTTGATGCATAAAGCATAAAGTTCCTATCTCATGCATACATTCATGTGGCCGCTGGAGAGTCATGACTTATGGTGGTCCACACGAGTATTCGTATCGAATCGCGCGTGGGGCCACACCGCTTGCTTAAACTATACGTATAATAACTTCACTCCAACAAATGTACCTATAACTGTAGTACGTACTTCTCGAACTGTTATGAGCGCGAAATCGACGAAGGGTGACGGAAGCACGTATGACGCACCACTTCTCAATCTTTCGGACACACGAATGATGCCTAGACGTGTGTGCATGAACGTATATACCGGGTGGCTCAATTTCAATCTATCCAGGCAATTATCTCCGAAAATATGAAGAATACGAAAAAACGCTCCGAACGAAAGATTTTTGTTTTTTTTTTGCGTAGAACAAGATGCCGTCAAGCAAAATATATGTAACTATCTTGAAAAATGAAGTTGATCTTGAAATAACGTTGAAAGGAGCGAGCGGCAAATCTTTCGAGGTTAGCAAGATATTTTTTTTCTCACGACATTGCAACTTTTGTTCGAAACTTTCTCTCGTGGCTTTCATATTTTTCGAGATATCAGCCTGGATGCATTAAATTGGGCCATCCGGTACATACCGGGTGTCCCATTTTAATCTTACACCCGATTTATCTCGAAAATACTGGTCCGATCATTTATTGATTATTATGATGAAACTTTTAGAGTTCAAAGCAGGCGGTTCAAAAAACATGTTTGTCGAAAAATCAAAATAGGGACGTTAAGATGTTCGACATGTTTCTTTTTTCGTGGAAACAACTTTTTTACCACAAAATTCGTCAGGCCAAAACTGACAACTTTTCCAGGTTTTTTGGAAAATTATAATATCCATCATTTTTAGGTTAGAATACCATTTTTGACTATTTTAGCGCTATCGAGAATGTATGGTGGGAACGTACTGTGAAATCCCAAGTGTAAGTGTGCGTGTATGGGTAGGTGTGAGTTTGTTTGGGTTTGTTTGATGACAGAAGTGACGAGCCGCAGAGACCTAATCTGAACCTTGAAAATTTCACTTTACTCCGTACTCGATTGGAGTAGTATTTTTCCGAGATAAAATCAAGTGTAAGATTTTTATTGGAACACCCGGTATATTATATATACACACACGCATACACGCGCACACACAGACACACACCTATGTACGTATGTATGTAACGAACGAAATGATTGCTTCTACTAGTCATACAGCTCTGAGGGAAGAAGAAGTGAAACACGCCACCCATCCCATATACCGGAAAATTCCATTTTCTACTGCTCGGAAATCATTGGCACTGGTCGTTTATTAAAATATATCGGCACTGTCGGTGACCCGGTCATAAGTTACGCGCCGATTCATAGTAATGTTTTACGAATTCAAAAGTTATACTTCATGCACGCTTCTGTGTGCTCTTTTACTAACTTTTTACTAACGCATTGCAAGTTCGCACATTATTATGAAGGATCGTTGTCTCGGGGTTATGTTCTATATCGTTTTCATATACTCGGTTATAATCTGAAATCAAGCTAAGATGAAAATCCGCTTGACTCAATAAGCTCAATTATTATATTGAATTTTAAATTAATATCGTATGAATACCGTATTGAAGATTCAATCATCAACAGATCAATCGATCCATCAATCAACCCGATCATTCGAAGCACTCTAATTACTTTTTATTCCCATTGAAACTCGAAAAAGTGATCGATTTTATCTCTAATTATGCGCTTTTTGTATATTCATCCTAATTTTGATGTCTCTATTTTTTTCCACAGACACGAAGCAGCACCCGGACCGCAAAGTTGGCTGAGGTGTAAAACGATAGTCGGTTGAAGGAAGACAAACTCATTCAGGCCCATGGCAGCGAGAAAAATAATCGCTGGAATTTTCGCAGCGATACTGCAAATTTGCTCATGTGAGTAAACACTACTTCGTATAGATGGAAGTTGGAGCAAATTATAACTTCTTAGTCATCGTCATATTTACGAGACTCGCCTCGCGAATGTCGAAGTTATTTATTATTGTTATTGCGATTCGTTTAACATTTTTCTTTCTTCATATAAATGGAAAATCCTAGAAATGTAATGAATAATTGATAAATAATGAATACAATATAATAAATAATTGGTGATTATTCGATACAATGTAATAAAGCATTGATAATAATTCGCTATAATGTACTAAATAATCGATAAATAACTAATACAATATAATGAATAATTGACGAATATTAAAAACAGTGTAACCAATAATTCATAAAGATATAACAATAAATACTGATCATCCAACCAATTAAACATGCCCAATTGACATACCAAAAACCTCATAAGATATGAGTAAAATCTTTGTAAAACCGAATTATTTTCTTGTTTGTGTGAAAATGTTAAATTGGGACAGTAGGTAGACTGTCGGTAAAAAATATCACACGGGCGTTTTCGCAATTTTTCTCAAGAACCTCTGTATTCAATGACTTAAATTTTTCATGATCGATGTATGGCTATAGTACAGTCGTGCTGTCGCCGAAAAACCCCGTAATCGGAAAAAGTTAGAAGAAGGCCAGTTTTTTAGCAGGTGCCGCGGGTGCTAAATCCAAGTTTGCCTAAAAATCGGGGTGTAGGGTTTTTTTAGAGGATGAAGGGGATGAGGGTGGATTGATGGCAAACTATAACCCCTACGAGGTAAGCGCCGTAGGACAAAATGTTCAGACAATTCCAGGTTTTATTTTTGTCCACAGCGCCGAAGTCGTGGAAATTCATTTTGAAGGTGAATAAGTGGGGTGATATTTTGAAAAATCAGTCTTAATTCAATAACTCTTCAAGAAAACTTCGTACAATCATTGTTCAAATGGGAACATCGTACCCCTTGAAAAGACGCGTCGATCGAGTATTTGATCATCCTTCCCCGATTATATCTTTACCCCCAAAAACATTGTTGAAATATCAACAAAAAAATGGTTTATTGAATAACTTTAAAAAAATTGTTTTTCGGGTATAGAAATTTTCTTTATATTTTTGTTTCTATGGATCGCCCTTGAATTTTGGTTTTTCGAACCCCACTCTGGGGTTGAAAATTCAAAGTGAAATTTTGGGAAACATTCGTCCCCTCAAAAAAAACACTACACCCCGATTTTTAGGCAAACTTCTGATTTTTTTTCGATTCCGACAGCACGACTGTACTGCTACCAGACAAAGGATCTATATTTCCCGGATATTCGTGTTTGCGAGAAACAGAAAAAAATTACCGATCAACCACGAGGGATCAGGCTAAAAAAAAGTTCGAGAATAATCGTTTCCGTCATATCAACCTTCCGAGACTCAACCTATTCACCGTAGCAACGCGCATTGAGAGCCTCGTACGACTGGATTCTGTGAAAAATTGCAATAAATATCGTACACATAATCATTGGAAAATGCGACAACACATACGCATGCTTCGATCGCTCACACAGGGTGCATACTGCATGCGTATGATCGGTAAACCCGGTCGAAGCAGGACCTTAAGGGAAGTTTAGGCCTTGTTTGCCAAAAAATGTTCGATTTTTCACCAATTTTTTATGCGAAAAGTATTAAATATAGAATGTTGATATTTGGTGTGTTGACTAAGCGGTCTTTATTGAACATCAAAATATCTTTTGAAGCTTGACAAAACATAGTGGTGGGAGTGGAAGGAGCCACGTATGTCGGTGCGCGGGCGATGACATTCATCGCTTGTGGAAGTCCTAAGTCCCGGACAGGTGATCTGAAGCAAAAAAAAACAAACATATTTTCACTTTGTACAATATTGTGTATATACGTCGAACTAGAATCAAGAAGAAAAATTTAAAAATAAAAAAATTGTGAGCTATCTAAGGGGAAGTTTAGTTTGTTACCAAAAATGTTTGCCGTTTTTGTTCATAAAATAAAAACGTTTGAATATTTTTGGATAATTCTAGTTCGACTAATGAAGACGTTTGTTGTACACGTGCCTGCCAAATTTCGTAAGGATTGCTCATCTAGGTGTGTTGTAGCACGTCCGCAAGCGAAGAATATCATCGCCGGCGCACCGACATACGTTGCTCCTCCCACTCCCACTACGACCTTTTTGTCAAACTTTAAAAAATATAATCATGTTCAATAAAGACCGCTTAGTAAACATACCAAATTTCAACATTTTATATTTAATATTTTTCGCATAAGAAATTGGTGAAAAATCGAACATTTTTTGGCCCAACAAGTCAGAAACTTCCCTTAACAGTGTGTCATTTCGCCCTAAGACGATGCCGCTTATCAGGGAAAAAGCTGACAAATCTCTGCATAGGTGAACTGTGCGAGCTGTCCATCCGCATCCGCGAGCTTTTCCAAGAATGTTTCCGTTTCAAAGCTGCGCGCCTCGACGACACACCGCCGATCAACTTATCGACGGCCGTCGCCGTCACCACCACGCCGCGCAGAGGACGTAAAAGCGCGGCGCGGGCACTTCCGTTCTCCTCTCGTATATAAGCGGATCGCTAGCGGATGTGGCAAATTGAAAATCCGTGTCTCCGAGACCTCCGTTTCATTGCTACGCGTCGTAGCCTCCTAACGTGCGCGATTCTTGAGCTTTGGAAGCTTTGCCACCCGTCTTTTCTTCTCTCTCTCTCCCTCGCTCTTCACTCCCTCTCTCTCTCTCTCTCTCTCTCTCTCTCTCTCTCTCTCTCTCTCTCTCTCGCTCTCTCTCTCTCTCTCTCTCACTCTCTCTCCCCCTCTCTCTCTGGTCCTTTTCTCCAGAGACTCCCGCAAAGCTCAGACGTTTCCATGGCTATGGAAAGGGGAAAAACGCGCACGATCGCGGCTGGCGAACTGCCGCGGCGAGCGAGACTTTCATGAGATTTCCACCGCTGCTCGGCGTGGCATTCCATGTCACCCCTTGACATGCCAGTACCGCAAAAGCGTTTGGGCCCTCGTCTGTACATGTGTGTGTGTGTGTGTGTGTGTGTGTGTGTGTGTGTGTGTGTGTGTGTGTGTGTGTGTGTGTGTGTGTGTGTGTGTGTGTGTGTGTGTGTGTGTGTGTGTGTGTGTGTGTGTGTGTGTGTGTGTGTGTGCGTGTGTGTGTGCGTGTGTGTGCGTGCGTGTGCGTGTGTGTGTGTGCGTGTGTGTGTGTGTGTGTGTGTGTGTGTGTGTGTGTGTGTGTGTGCGTGTGTAGGCAATGTTGTGCCATGCTTTCCCCCGCGATCTTTATGAGCCAGCAAAGCCTGTACAGGTCACGTATAGTGAAATCGATGATGATGTATACGCCTTGATGGTCCTGAACCGCTCATCGGTCACCAAAGGCTTTTTAACAACTGCCAAAATCGCCAGACATGAAAAAGTTAACATGGCTGCGGATCTACCGGAAACATGAGATGGACCATAGCCTTGCGATGATCACTACCACGGTGGTAACTAAAAGCTCAAGGATCACCTGGTGAAGGATACTGGCGGTTTGTGCAGACCCTGGTCTTCCACCAGGTATCCTAATGAAGGACACTAAACTGAAAGAAAAGTCCACGGTATTTACAAAAAACACCCATGGTAAAAGAGGGGATGGTATAATTCTCTATAGTTTATTGACACCGCAATCATAATACGATTAACACAACTATGCGCGAAAAGTATACCTAGGTGAACCGTGCGATTTGGGTGGCGTGTTTAACTATCTATTATCCCCGAAATAATGATTAACTATTGTAAAAGACTTGACAATATAAATATGGTTATTTCAGTGCGATCACAAAATCGACGCGCATTATACTGTACACTAATGTTATAAACGGTACGTTAGATTTTGTTCAGGTCGAACTTCTACTATTCCATCCAAGTTTGTACAATTTTTATGGTTAACATTAACGTTTGTCGAGTATAGTTTGTTAGAAAACTTTATGAAACGTGACTAATCGAAAAACAAATATAATATAGAAAATAAAGCAAGAGAGAGGAGAAGATGGAAAAAAAGGAGTAAACAGTAGAAGAAAGAAACGGTCGCAATGAGGGGAAGAATAGGTAACAAACGCAAAAAGCGTGTACCTAAGGAAAATACAAATTTAAAAAAATATATTTATATCCATTAATTTGGTATTAATCTTTATCGGTTTTTTTACATTTAATTTGTTGTTTATTTTTATTAATTGTTTCTCGATTTTTTTTCGCTTTAATGTTAATTCTTATCAATTAAACTTTTATGGTGTTCAAGGTATTTATAACGTTCTAAAAATGTTTTGTTTATTTTCGTCAATTCGACATTTATGTTAATTGGCGTTATATTATCTTCATCAAATTAACATTAATCTCCTGCATGGATTATTTATCATTCATCATTTATAATGTAAAGTGAATCGTCATCAATTTGATAATTTTGATAACTTTGATATGAGTACTAATAAATTTAATATTCACCTTACTCCATTTGTTACCCACTTACGTGAATTTATTTCTTATATTAACAAATTTAATCAAATTCTTCAAATCAATAGTCTACGCTTGAGACAATCCTTGCTCCTTGACGATTCTTGCCTGATTATGACACCGCATCTTGGCTCAGAATCGAAAAAACAGTACAAGTACGTCCTGAGACACGTCGATATAAAGATTCGTGCTTTCAAGCTCGATCTGCTCGAATTTCGCTGATCCAATGGAAACGAATGTTCGCCCATGCTCGTAGTTCGAAAACTTCTCTCCCAGTGCTTGTAGACTTCCTTACGAAACGGAAAGAGCTTGGCTTCTCTCCTTTTAGTGAATCCCTGAAACGTATGGCCCCAGTTTCGTCGTGTGTACTCTAGACAGATCGGGGTTGTGGGAAATCGAATTGAAGAAAAATGTGAAGAGGCGAAATCGCTGGGGTTGACTCAACGAAAGAATATCATTCATTCGTGTAATATTTAAAGTAGGATTTCGTAGTTTGCTAGTTACACTCATAATTATAATATTGAATGAAAACTATTACTTTCCAGAAATTAGCGGATCAATTTACTGTTCATCAAACACAAATTATTTCACAAGCACCGATGAACGAATAATATCGTATCAACCGCAGGCCAGTAAGGCGCCTATCTTACCGAACCATTTTTCTAACTTTCCCCGTGCCCGAGGGAACACCAAACGACCGTCCCGCTCCAGTTTAAAATTGTTCACCGCTATCGACGTCACGAGGTCATGCCAATTTCTATAATCGATTCCGACAAGACGATCCCACATAATATCAGGCCCGAAAGGTTCAAATATATCCAGGGTTGGACATAGCCACGCTTATGTAAAGTATCCTGAAAAAATGAGGAAAGCTCGAAGCTGCGCGAGATCTTGAGACATCTCAGAATTATCAAGAGATCAATCACTATCGCGAAAGAACGATAGACAAATTATTTAAAAAACGAAGGTTAAAAATACACTGAAAATAGGTGAGGAACGAGAACGTGTGAAGAAAAGCTCGTACGATCGGGGATAGAAAAAATAACTAAAATTTCCTCGTTCTATCACAATTTTGCTCTTTTTTCTCCACTCTCGTTCTTTTCCATCCTCGGGGCGCGTAGCTTTCGCCGCGCGAGAAGAAACGTATCGCTCGTCGGGCGTGAAATTATGTGACGTGAAATTATTTACGTGCCATTCGACATCGCCTCTCGCGTCTTTCAGCCCCTCTTTGCAAAGGATCGAGAATGGTGGTACTTCGGATAGAAGAAGAGGGGGGGGGGGATGGAGGCGAAGGACGCAAGGGGAGATGGCGAAAAGAAGCAAATAGTATTTTGCTGAGAGAGCATGTGTCCGGAAAATCCGACGTGCCATATGAGGGTGATGCAACGCCCCTCGAATAATCTTAAGGCTATTCAACCTCCGCGCTTACTCTGCGCTGTGCTTGGCTAGCCAAAGCTTTTTGTCCCTCGGCTTTTTTTTTCTCTTTGGTGCTTTCTATCAATTGACGGGCTACGATCATCGGAGGGAGAAAAAATGTCCCACTTACAGGTCTGAATTTATGTGTGACTGGCGATTGAAGAATCATTGCGTCAATGTGAACCAAATCAGAAAGTTTTGGAGTTATTTCTTTGAAGGGTTTGACCAGGTTTGTTCGGGTCAGTTTGGAATGGCTAGGATTTGTTTCGGTTCGCCTGGGTTCGTTCGGGTTTATCTGGGTATGTCTGAATTCGCCGGGGTATGATCGGTTTTATCTCAGTTTTGATCGGTTTTATCTGAGTTTTTTGGGTTTGTTGGGTTCGTCTAGACTTGTTTGGGTCTGTTTGGATTCGCCTGGGTTTGTTCAGGTTTATCTGGGTTCTATGGGACTTATTTGGGTTGGTCTAGGTTTGTTTGGGTCTTTTCAGGTTTGCTCTGATTTCGTCTGGTTCGCCTGGGTATGTTCGGGTTTGTCTGGGTTTTTTTGGGTTTACGTGCGGTTACCTGGATTCGTCTGAGCTTGTGTGGGCTTGTTTCGGTTTTGGTTCTGTAAATATACAGTATACAGTTTGCAACAACACTCTGGGGGGCGGGGCTCTGAGGAACAGGAAATAATCAAGTGAAAAGTGAGGTAAATGGTGAAAAGGGATTGTAAAGTCTGCAACGGCGCACGAAAAAGCAATACTGGAAATGACGAATTGAAATATACAGATATACAGTTGCCGTGTCAATTAGATGTCGTGTGTCGCGTATACACTCGCTTTACCGCCGCCGAAAGTGAACGAAATTGTTATGAGACACTTCTTTGACACAATAAAATACCGTAGCAGCTTTTTATTCAGAGACTCGGCATTTTTCTCATTTCTCCGTGCGAATGTCTCTTGGGCACAGTGGAGTGCGGAAATTAAGGAAATTTACAGTCTCTGCTGATTCACGTTTCTCTCCCATTAGAAAATCCTGAAAAAGATCCGCGTCGCAAGAGACTCAAGGACAATTTTATAGCCATTGGGAACAAGCGTTATGAAAAGTGACAATAGTTGAGGATGTACAAATAAAAGTGTACGAGCGGCCTAAAAAGTAAACGTAACTCCGAGAATTTTTCGAGTTTTTAGAAAAAAAAAGTATTTCCAAAGTAAGAATTTGCAACTTAGATATCCGCATTCGCTTTTTTCGCCCGGACGTTGTGAAAAAAACGATTCTTCTATTCAGCTGATCAAAAAGCAATCTACGGTTGAAACAAAACGATTTCTTCGACCCGCCAGATGCTGACTTGATTCTCTAGGATCCAATCTCACTCTTCCGGAGCACTTGCAATTAGTTTCTAGGATCATGTGGAAGGATGGGCAGGTTAGCAAGACCCGAAACAAACGGCGCCACGCGTGTGTGAAGCACGGACAATATACAAAGATACAAACACGTCCGTGCCTGGGCATAATTAAGCCGCGGCTGGCTGGCTATACCGTGGATAGCTTTTTAACGGTTCCTATCACTCTAAAAAGCTGCGCCGTAATTCGTGGGCGCCTGCGCTCTCCCGGGAGGATAGCGCCTTCAGCCCGAAGCAGCGACCATCGAGCTCGCAAACCCAACTAAATCATGGCGGATTTAAGTGGATTCGGAAAACCCCGGTGGGTCCGAGGATGCATTACTCCTGGTACGGCCATTGCGGGACAATCCACTGCGACGCTTACGCCACCGCACTCACTGCTCCTTTTCCGCCACATTTCCCTATCTATATATCGGCCTCTTCGCTTTGCCTAAGAAAATCTCCAACGTTCCCACTTCTCGGCCTCTTTCCAAGCTCCGCATACCCAGCCAGCTTTTTCCAGCTCTACGAAAGCCGTCCTACTGCCACTTCCCTTCCAACCCTTTTGCGCTTGCGGAATTTCCTTTGTGAGCCTCATTCCATCGGGTTCTTAGCGTGGAACAGCCACCAGCAAGAACGACGCGAAGAAAAACCTGATCGCATGTTCGTACGCCTAGAACGTTTCTCGCTAAGAGGCAATGTTGAAGTTAAAACATTTGGGGACTTTGAATACCGACGGGAGTCTCCATGACGTGGATGGGTGACATATATCTGTACGAAACAGTAAAGACTTGATAGCAAAGACACAAACCCCAATGCAGCAAAGTAGGAAACCACGATAGACGCAAAAGCAGCAGCTACGTTGTTTACGTTACTTCGAGACACGCATTGGAAACCAAACAAATATGTTTGGGCTTGTTGAAGACATGCATTGGGAAACGAACAAAGGGACCGCAAATCTAGCAAAGAAGCGACCCAAACAAACCCAAAAATGACAGCTGCGTTGCTAAGGTCTGTCGGAGACACGCATTGGAAACCGAGCAGCCGTGTTGTGGCTTCTTGAAGAGATGCATTGGATAATGAACGAAGAGACCGCCCATGTAACAAAGCAGTAACCCAAACAATGTTGCTGCTTTGTCGTTCCTTCCACTTAAACTTCACAGCATCAAAGAAAAATCTACCCAATGTCCTTGCCCTCATTCAGGTACAGATCTTGAACCGATAGGTAGAGCCGGGTCGTCAGTATTCCAAACAGGATCAATTGTTCTTCTCCAATTGCCGATCGTCACATCCCGAGGCCACGTAACAATTTCGGTACCCAAGCAATTCTCCTGATCTGCTTGTTGTGCTGCCGAATACCTTAAGGACCGCACATTCAGTCTACATCAAGATTTTGGGACGCAAGGTGAGTACACGATCCGGGATATCTAGAACGGCATCATCCGTCCGGAGAGTACTATTCGAATGCCGGGGTCGACAATTGCCTGGTGAAACCTCATACGGTGGAGCTCGATTCCTTGGCCTGTGATGGCCATTGGGAAGCGTCAAATTGAAACTCGGTGCCTCGAGCTATGGGGATTGCCGCGTCCCCTACTTTAGGAGGCTCAACCTATAGGTACTATTTACTGGCCGGATCAGAAGCAACCAGGATGGAGACGGGGAAGCACGTGGAAATGAAATTCATTGACACCAGTATAGGAATCCTGTCTAGAGCCTACCGATCCGTCTGTGCCTCCGATCTAATACCGAATCTGTGGACCAGTATACAATAAAGCACCATGTGTGCGTGTGTCGATCTGTTTCGGGTTCGGGTTGAAATAAAAAACCACTGGATTTTTAGACATCTTAATTGCTTGATCACTTGTTCTTGAAGGAAGACTTGGATCTTTAAAAAATCGCGTTCATTTGATTACTTTGAGGATGCGTGAGAGACTTTCAGTAATCTACTATAGCGATAGAAATTGACTGTATTTATACTTCGCTTGTTCCAAGCCTGCATGTAAAATTCATGTTCGATCAAATAATCCGTTGAAAGATCATAACACTTTTAATTCACAGTAGTTTCGCATGTGTTCACTTTCTACCTAACGCATCCATAACTCTTTGACCGTGACATTAGCAACTTGTTGCCCATGGCACTCGTAACTCTTTGTCCATGACACTAGTAATTTTTTTCTGATTCACTTTTCCCTCCGTTAACTTTCCACCCATGGCACTAGTAACTTTCCCCCCATTGTCCTGGTAACTTTTTTCCACGACACTAGTGACTTTTGGCCCATAAAACTAGTAGCTCTTTGCCCACGACATGTTACCACAAAAATAGATTTCCATTTCCCCAGTATCATGCATTTGTCCACAAATGGATCCTAATACGTTATCAATTAGTTTTCGCTTACTTTGATTTCTCACGAGCCTCAAAAATACACATGTGGCCGGGCTGATTGAACAAATGTTTCTCGACGTACATTGAAGACCGTGGAAAAATAAAGCAAACTGCGACACGAGAAAGGAAGAGGGACTCGTTGCTGGAGCGAGGTTTACTCGAAAAAAATCTCTCCCACTGCTGTCTCTTTGATCGACTGTCATTTTTGTTTTTGCCAAGCGCTATGCGTTTTGTGCCAGTCCCTTAGCCGGGACGAAAAACTTCGGTTCCACCGCACTCTATCGTGCAGTTATAACCGTTTGTCCTCGGCTCGTTGGCATTAAGCCTCGGCCTCTCTCAGCTCGCACAGATAAACTTCCGGCTTTTTGTTTGGCTCTCGTTCTTTTGAAAAATCGCAGCATACACGTCGACGAGACGAGGAAGATAGGAAGAGGACATGAAAAAAAAAGAAAAGAAAGAAGGGACAGAGATGCGCGCAGCGTGTGCGTTTGTTTGTTCGGCTGGTATTCCTCTTCTTCGTCCCCCTGCATTTCTGTTTTTTTTTTTCGTTGACATCCTCTTTTCATTTATACATCGTATATACCAAGCTTGCAAACAAAGTCTAGGGGTATTCGTACAACATTCATGCCCAAGCTACGGTAGCTTGGTCGGAAACATTTTTCAAGCGCGGGCGTCGCGACGCTTCCCAGTGGCGAAAATCCTCGAAGAAGTCCTTCCGGCGATACACTCCATTCCCACCCTCCGTGTCATCGCGGGGACGGTACAGTAATACCGTGTGTCTGGGGATAAAACCAAGGATTCATCGGTGTGGCCGTCGCTGCTACCCTTGTCGCCATTTTTCTCTCTGTTATTGTACATCTATTTTCTGCTCTCGTGACGTTTCTTCTTTTTTTTTCACCTCTCTTTTTTGCTTTTGTTGTTGCGTTGATGGTTTGATGACGCGGGGATAAATCTCGATCGTTGAGCCAGAAGTTGGTGACCATCGGCCGACGTTTGCACGTTGTTTTCCGTTTTGATGGGACAAACGAACGTTCCGATTGCGACACTTAAACACGAGTAAATGACGAACGGGGTCCTCGCTCTTCGCAGCCGCGAGACTTGAACGCGGTGCACACGCGAAGCGAGTACAGTGTGCAGAGAGGTGGAAGAAACGGCAACTCCGGGTAAGTGTCTTGTTTGAGTTGGCAGCGATCGGTTCACCAAGTTTAGGTTGAAATTGCGCGATGACACTTGTTTGTCTTGACTACGTAATCTCATCGTGATGTAAAGACAAAGCCCCGCAAACTTTGCGTATGCGGCGCGGCTTCAAGTGCCGTCGAACGAAATGCAATCAGTGTACTTGGAGTCGAAGGAAAATCAAGCCGGAGGACTCGCACTTTCAAGGATCTTACGAATACGAGGAGCACCGCCTCATTTGCGGCGTGCCGCAGCTTGCGAATAGTCACGTGATCGAAATTCACTAGCGCAAAAATAATAAGTTACGCGAAAAATAATAGATTCCCTCTCAGCATTCTACGACCCTCGCAGCTTGACGCATCTGCATAAGCTAGGGGCCGCGAAAACAGGTCGATGGTTAATTTTTTTAGGCTATTGTCTTGATGACGCCGGGATTTTACAGACAATTGATACATAATCTTGCCAAGTTTCAGTTTTTTTTTTCATTGCAACGTATTGACAAACATTGAAGTTATTGTTATTTCAACAAAGTGGGTTGCTGCACCACCAATCGGTGTAGGTGGTTCTGGCAACTAGGGTGATCTTAAATGAAAAAGGAAATATGTACATGTGCAGAGTAATTTTAAAAAATTTTGAAGATTTTAAGATTACAAAAATGTCCAACTCTCGAATAAAATATCGAGTTTCGACCACGAAAAACAACTTTAATAATTTTTTATCAAAAAATGGATGAACCTATAAAAAAATCATCCAGTCAAATGATAGACAATTTTATAAGCTATGTATCCAAACTCACAGTGAATCGGACGAATAGACTTTGAGATGTGCTTTACACCGTTTCATGAAACATAGTTTCAAGAAAAATTTGAAAGAAAAACGGGTAAATCGAGGCGTTTGGCCGTAGCGTAGTGAGCGATCTGAGCCTTCACAAAAATTGCCATCACTCGGTTGATTGTTCATTTTTTACGAAATCCTGGCTGCAA